>CAUYQG010093449.1:0-15118 GCA_963574415.1 Tarsius wallacei
GATTACGAAGCTTTGAAGGTCATAGAAGCCCCAGAAAGAAAACTCCTGATACATGGAGAAATGTGCACCTGGAAACTTTCTTGAGACATTTCAAGGACTGTAATTCGGGACTTTGAACTAAAACTATCATTTTTGGCTCTATAGATAAAGACTCGTTAATTAAAAGTAGATGGTGTTCTTGGCTTGTTTGTCGCTTCTAGACCGCTAGATGGTGGTAACTTCTAAAGCATATGTACGTGAAGGAACGTACATTTCTTTGTCTTGCCCCTTTGCGAATGGTATAAAAGCTTTGTGTTAACTAACATTAAATTGGCATTCTGTCCAGAAGCAGGTGCCCATCTATATCATTTCTTTGTAAGCTTCTTCATTCGCCTATCGTCCCTCCTTCAGGAGACCCCAGACCCGGCGAGGGCAGGACCCCCGCATCACATGACACACAGAAACTAATTTGGAGTGGATCATAAACTAAATGTAAAAACTGAAACCGTAAAGACATAGAAAGAAATCTGTATAACTTTGGGCTAGGCAAGGTTTTTTTTAAGGATATAGAAAGCACTGGTATAAATAATGATAAACTGGACTTCATGAAAACTGAACTTCTGCTAATCAAAGCAGCAACTATGTATAAAGGACATATAAGTCTTTTATGTACTATTCTTGATACTTTTCTATAAGCTAGAAAATATTTGCAAATAAAAACTTTTTTAAAATATCATTAAGAAAATAGGGAAGAAAATGTTCACAATATATACCGGACAAAGAACATGTATCCAAAATATATAAAGAAATCTTAAATTTATAAAAAAAATATTTAATAAAAATTGAGCAAAAGACAACAGATAACTAACAGAGATATATCAGTAAACACATGTGAACATGCTCAGTGTCATAAGTCATAAGGAAGTAAAATCATAGTGACATCAATTTTATGCCCACTTAAATTGGCTAAAATTTAAAGGTTCATTAATACAAAAAGTAGGTGAAGATGTGGAACTACTGTACACACTTTGGAGAGCTATTTCTATAAAGTTATGCAAATATCCTCCTCCAATGACTCAGCAGTCATCTTCCCAGTTGTTTTTCACGAGAATGAAAATACATGTCCACAAAAAGATACTACAAGCATGTTCATGAAGATTTTATTCATAAGAGATCAAAACTGGAAACAACTCAAATCTCCATCAACAGGAAAATGGATAAATTGTCATCTATCCATATTAGACTCAACAATTTAAAAAATAACTATTAATACCTGCAACAAGATGGATAAATCTCCAAACCATCATGTTAAGTGAAAGAAGCCAGTCACAAGAGTATGGTCTATACCATTCCACTTATAAGAAATTCAAGTACAGACAAAAATGTATCTATGGTGATAGAAATCAGTAATTGCACATGGAGTGAGGATTGACCAGAGGAGCCAGGACAGAACTTTCTAAGGTGATGGATATGCACTATGCTTTGATTGGAGTGGTATTTAAATGAGTGTGTTTATTTATCAAAACACATGAGAGTTTACACTAAAATCTGTGCATTTCAGTTATACAAATTTCACCCCAATGAAGGGTTAACACCATAACTTTTCATAATATACATTCCTCGTGTAGGGTAGACTTGGGTACCTGTAATTGCTTTCTATTATGAGCAATAAACTTATAAATGTTTTACCATGGCATAAAGGCCCTGCATGATTGGGCCCTTGCCAACCCCTTCTATCTTATGTCCATCTTCCCTTACCTATGAGGTCCTGGGTTTACTGCCTCTACTGTCTAAAGTAGGTCATTTCTTAATGTTTTCTAGTTTAGTCTCTTATTTGTTTCCTTCACTACTTTTAAGATAACTTGTATTATTTCATATCTTTATTTTTATTCACCTTCCTTTTCCACCAGAATAGACTCCAGGAGGGTAGGGACCTTGTCTTTTTAATCATTGTATCCCTGATGTATTCTCAGCATATTTCCTGGCTCAGTATTTGTTGAATGTATAAATGAATAAATGAGTGAATGTTTATATAGTTCTATATGCCATTGAAGTGATAGTATACTCAATTGTTTCTTTGTTTGGAGTTTGATCCCTAACAATTTAGATAAAAAATACATATTCTTATTCCCACAAGCACAACAAACCTTTAATGAAACTGTCACAGATGAGTTTTTGGTTAATGCAGTCCCTCTTTTTGTTCCTTTTTTCTTTTCAGAATCCTTGTAGTCTCTCCTATTTTCTAGTTAGAACATCTTACAGGAGACACCTAATGGCACTCCCGATGACAATGTTTTCCAGACACATTTGATCCTGTACCACATTAACATAATATTTATTCATACCTACCACATAGGTACATTTATTTATTTCAAAAATATATAAACATGTTGTTGTACAATTATATGATAAAACATGCACAAAAATAACATTATAAAAAGATGGGATGGAAGTTTTAATGTTTTCTTCCTGCACTTCAGTGGATGGTTTCATACTATCCCACCTCCCATGTGCTTATCCCACTCTGAAGACACTGCCTTAGGGTAAATGTGATGACACATTTACCTATACGTTAAAGTATAATACTGTAATAGCATTAATACTTTTGCATTTTAAACCTTAGTTCTGATTTTAAAGGTTTGTTGTTTTTTAAATGAATTTATTGGCTGGGCTTAGTAGCTCAGGCTGTAATCCCAGCACTTTGAGAGGCCAAGGCAAGTGGATTGCCTGAGCCTGCGGGTTCGAGACCAGCCCAGGCAACCTAGCAAGACCTACAATAAATAAAAAATTAGCCAGGCATTGTAGTGTGTGCCTGTAGTTCTAGCTACTTGGAAGGCTGAGGTGGAAGGTCGCTGGAGCCAAGCAGGTCGATGCTGGAGTGGACATGAGTGTGTCCCTGCACTCCAGCCTGGGTGACAGAGTAAGACTCCAACTCAAAAAAAAAAAAATGAATTTATCATATCATTTAATGCAAGTAAGGTAGAATTTTGGAGTCTGGGCCATGCTCTGAAATCATCTCACTTCATGTTTACCATATTCTCAATATTGTTTAATGATAGTTTATCCACAGTGAGCTATGAGGAGTATTCTAGATGGAGGTCTTAATGAGATTAGAAAAGTGGAAAGGAGGAGGCATGGAATGAGGCTATAGAGAAGGCTATGTTGATTTTTAAAATAGTTAATTGCACTATAAATATTGACAATGGTATATTTGAATGAAATGTTTTCTCCTTGGGGAATTGATAATTGTAGAAAAATTAGCAGTATAGTACATCTTGACAAAGTTGCTAAAAATGGGGAAAAATCATTTATTCTCAGATAAAAAGACAGTTTTTAAGGCAGCAGCAACTCTACAATATAGCAGCCTGAGACAGGTTTGGAGATTTTAAGCCTGCTCTGTTACCTCTGAGACCTAAAGGAAGCAGAACATAAAAATGAGCCTCTATCAATTTGAAGGAAACCTAATCTTTGTGATCATGGCTGTGGTCTAAATCTATTAAAGATGTTCACATTCAGTGTCCTTGGTATCACTATGGGTTGACCTGAATAGTGAGCAATAAAGTTGTGTATTATAATTCTGGTTTGAAGATATGTGCTTAGGAAGTGAAACCGACAGTCAGTGTTTTGTGGCTGTCTCTAAGCAGACTAAGAGCCTATATAAAATGACAGGTGCATTTTTAGGGAAAGAAACCCATAATGTTTTCCTATTTAGTAGGTGACAGTATGTCCCAAGATAACACAAGCTTAAGGGGCTGGAACAAGCGTGGTTATTAAAGGCTAGCAGTTTCTCAGTTCATACAAATTGAATTTTTTCATAGGCTGGAGGACTGTGGAAATCTAGTGTCGAGTACTGAAATAAATTAGCATATTAAGTGAATTTATACATTCAGACTTGTGAGCACTTTGAATTTAAGGAAGAAATTTTATTACTTCTAGAAAGAAAAAGGCAATTCTTAAATTCTGTGTTTGATCTCCCTGTTGGAAAGGGTCTGTGTGATAAATTATATCATTTTGATGATTATCCAAAGTAGTAGTTATTAAATTGATAGGAATCCTTCTTCTCTCGTCTCTTTTTTCAGAATTACTGATTTAGGAAACATCAAAAGAAGATTGTATTTATCAACGGTGCATAAGGAACTATCCTCAACTCCTCTTCATGCAAAAATTCCGCTCTTCATGATCAAACGCAAAATTGTAAGCATTACATGAATGTTGCCTAAAATATTAAATTCAATTCAGCATATTAATTATGGGCCTACTCCATGTATGAGGCACTTTTTTATTTGCTATGGTAGTATAAAAAATGGATACAATTTATGGTCTTCCTTCCCCTCTCTCAAAAGAGCTTAAAATCTAAGTATAAGAACATAATTATTTGAATACCTATAATATCATCAAAGCTGTGATGGAAAGCACAGTGGAAAGAGAAAGTGCTGTTCGTACCCTGAAAGGGAAAGAAATCCATCTGACTACAGAATGAGGAAAGGTTTCATGAAGGAGATTGCACTTAGTGTGGGCACTGTAAGATTCCAGCAGGAATAAATAGGAAGCCAGGCATTCCAAGTGGAATGTGGACAAAAGCATGGAGGATGAAAAGTGGTACATCTATGGAGAACAAAGAATGATTAATTGTGGTTGCCAGATTTATAAGGAACTCTAAGGAAGCATCAGTCCTACATTACAACAGCCTGATATAAGTTTAGAGATTTTGTATTTGTTGTATAACTTCTGAAGGGCCTGATTGACTGACTTTCTCACACTTTAGTCATTTCAATACTCAGTACCATGTTTGTGTGTACTTCTTGTTCTAGTATATACTTATCTAGTGATTTATTTTAAATCAACTCTTTCTCTTTTCTTTTGGCTTAAATTTATTCTAAAAGAAAGCCTTATGCCACTCTTATAAATGGAAACCAGTGTAAATCTCTAAAAATAAAATATAAAAATAAATATGTGGAAAACAAAACAATATTTTAAAGTCTACCTATTTCTTGTTTGAGGTTCTAGCTTGAGGCCTGTTCTTTGTTAAAAAGAGTTTATCAAGGATCAGATACATGTTCAAGCTTTCTCCCTGGCATAGTTAGGACTGAAAGAAAACTGATCAAGGGAAATTTTTATGCTGTGATCTGGAGCCATTTAATGCTACTCCTATGTACCACCTAAAATTGTTTCACATATGGTGCATGTTCCACTCTCTGGGAACCACTATGGTAGAGAAAAGGGAGCTATTAAAGCTTTTGGACTGGGAAAGGAACATACAGCCAGTTCTGTGCTTTGGGAAGGTTAATCTGGTAGTGGTATTTGCAGTGATTTGGAGGGAGTAGAAAGTGCAGATGAGGAGACTACTGACAATAATCCAGATTAGGATTAGTGAGGACTGAGGTAGGAGCAATAGAGGAATGTGAAGCAACATCAGAAATTTTAGCCATGAGCTAAGACGTATATAACAGACCTTTTCCCTATCATGTGGCACATGCTGTGAGAGCAAGCCACAGTGAACTGTGGAGCTCGAGGGGAGTGGTCAGAGAAGACCCTCTGAAAAAGAAGATGCCTGAGTTGGGCCTTGAAGGATGGGAATGAGTCGGCCAGTTTAAGAAGTGAAGAGAGTGTTCCCTGAAGAGAAAAAGCAGCATCTGGGAATCTGCATGAGGTGTGCTGGCAAGGCCAGTAATCTAGTGTTGCTGAAGGGAGGCCAGAAGAGGGGCGAGAGGGATAAGGCTGGAGAGAAAAGAGGGGCAACCTCTTCACAGTCCTTTTCTTTCTAGTCATGGAGCCTGGACTGTGTCTTTGCAGCAGGAGATAACATGGTTAGGTTTGCATCTTAAATAGAACATCACTTGTGGAGGATGAGTGAGAAGGATACAACTGTGAGACATTCAGTTTCAGATTTTTGGAGGTGCATATATGTTGGAGTTTCAGAGAGAGGTCTGCTGGGTGTTTGGGCTTTTTCAGCAAGGCAGTGGCATTTTAAATTATGAGAATGGAATTAAATTACAACAACTGAAAAGCAACAACAACAAAGGAGACTAGAGAAGAAAATTCAAGAGCCTACCAATGTAAGGGAAGGGCAAAGGGAAAAGAATTCATGGAGGAACAGGGCAACAATGAGAAAGCAACTTGAAAGGAGAGTGTAGTGTCATGGAAACCAAGAAGTTTCCACAAGAGAGAACAGTCCAGATTGGAATGTATTTGAGGAACATGACAATCAAGATGACTTCAATAAGAAGTTCTGGTGGGAGGGCAGTGAAATAAGACAATGGCCAGTGGTGACATCGAGTTCATACTGACCCTTTCACAGTAGGCAGAGCCACTGGGTTTGGTGTTCAAGCAGATGTAAGTAAAGAATAATCAAACATAACTTTGGAAATAGGCAGCCCTCTAACACACAGGAACTGGGTTATAGAATAAATTGATGGTTTCTGTTTGCACTAGAATTGTTTTTTAAATTCATGTAGTATTAAGTGTTCATAAATGCTCAAAAAATTAAATTTGAATATTCCAAATTTTAAAAACTCAAAATTCAAAAAATTAAATTTGAATATTCTCTCTCTCTCCTCTTCTTGTAAGACATTAAGGAAAATGCACACCTCATTGATAAGGGTACTTGCACGGTGAATATTTGTATACCTAGCCCTGAATTGCACTCCACAATTTTAAATAAAAATTAAAAGAGGAAAAAAAAAGGAAAATGCCTTACAAATTAAATTCTGTTCATCCTTTTGTGTTTAGGTATTGATTTCCTTATTCACATAAAGTTATTTTAGAGTTCAATGTTAAGTGGTTTCTAAGAGTTAAAGTCTATGTGAGCCCGATACACTATTCTATGTGTGGTTAAGAAATCAAATATGTCACTACCTCACTTTTATGAGTTCAGTCATTCTTGTCAGTTAACTAACTCTGTAGTCTCTAGATAGTTCGTTAAAATCTAAACTGATCATTATGTGCATGGCTATAATTTACATAGTGTACATTCATGGGAATCTAGTGTTTGAAAATAAAATATTGTCTTTCTGTTATAACTAAACCACACAAATATCTTGATAAGATAGGATGTGAACTTGACTGAAAGGTCTTTCATATTTGATAAATTAGTCTTTCAAATGAATCTGTGCTGTCAGCACTAGGTATCTAATGGCATGAGAAATTCAGTGTTTAAACTATAAACAAAAAGCTATAATAGGTACTGTGGAACTGTGTTTTCTATGCCTTTTCTACTCATCTGTCTATCTCATCTTCCTACCCCTTAAGCACTCTTAAGGAGATGGGGCATGAAAGTTACATGCAGTTGTTAAAAAAAAAAAAGTAGTACAGTATGAAGAAATTAAACTAGTGACTGTTTTAGGTGACTTTAGTGCATGTTTTGTTAATTTTTTACTTTTTGCTTATTTTACTATTTTTTTTTTAGATTCAAGGGGTACATGTGCAGGTTTGTTACATGGATATTGCATAATGGTAAAGTATTGGCTTCTATTGAGCCCATCACTGAGGACATGGTACCCAGTGGGTAGTTTTTCAACCCCTATGCCCTTACCTCTATCCCCCCTTTAGAAGTGCCCCAGTGTCTGTTGTTCCCATCCTTGTGCATATGTGTATTCAGTGTTAGCTCCCACTTACGAGGAAGAACATGTAGTATTCAGTGTTCTGTTTCTGTGATTATTCGCTTGGGACGATGGTCTCTACCTGCACCCATGTTGCTGCAAAGGACATGATTTTTGTTTTGTTTTTTTAAAAAAGCTGTGTAGTATTCCATGGTGTATATGGGCCACATTTTCTTTATCCAGTCTGCTGTATCTAGGTTGATTCCATGTTGTTGCTATTGTGGATAGTGCTGCAGTAAGCGTGCGTGTGCCAGCATCTTTTTGGTAGAGTGATTTATGCTCCTTTGGTTGTATACCCAGTAGTGGGACTGCTGGGTTGAATAGTAAATCTGTTTTTAGTTCTTTGCGAAATCTCCAAGCTGCCTTCCATTGGGGTTTGAACTAGCTTACATTCCCACCAACAGTGTATGAGTGTTCCCTTTCCTCCACAACCTCACCAACATGCTTGTTTTTTTGACTTTTTAATAAAAGCCATTCTGGCTGATGTGAGATGGTATCTCATTGTGGTTTTGATTTAATTAGTGACTATTTTAGATGACTTCCGCTCATGCTATGCTAAATTTTAAAAGGCAAAACAGTCATAACATATCGAGAACATTCCTTCTGAATATGGTTAAATCTAGAAGGAAAATCTCTCATACGTTTGAAGCAGTCCTAAAAATTAACGGGGCATTGTTTCTACAGTGTTCCTTTCAGGCTCGGATGTCAACCCAGTGAGATCAAGTCATAATTACTTATAATATGTCCTAATTATTCTATATTTTCTTAAATATATAACATGTTAATAATCTGAAAGTGTTAAGAACATAGAATCTGGGTTCTGACACTAGTTTTGTGATCCTATGCGAGTTCCTGTGTTCATTTGCCTGATATATAATTCAGGTAATATGAAGTATACACACTGTTAAGGTTATTGTGGGGATTTACATGAATTAATAAACATAAAGCTTTTAGGATAGTGCCTGACACAGAGTAAGCCCTAAATAAGGATTATTGATCCTATTTTCTCTTTAGATGCTACTTCTTCCAGTAAGCCTTCTAAGATTTCCCCTCTGTGGATTAGATATTTGGGGAATAGCTTATCATTTCTATTCAGAGTTTCATAACCCTCATAATAGTTCTCTACCCTGTACTTTTATAATCTCTTTACTTGTCTGTTTCTCCTATTAGTCTACAAGCATGTCTCATTTGACTTTCATCCCCAGTCCCTATCAGTACATGATACATAGTAAGTGCTCAATAAATATTAACTGAACAAATTGGCAAGTCTTAATGTGCCTCCTGATGTTGGATAAAAAATAATGAGTGTATCATGGCCAAATTATATAACTTTGTAAATGTACCTGGCGATTCCACAATGTCCAGGAACAGTCAAACAAATATTAATAAATTCAGTTCTAAAACCTGCTCTAATTTCTTCTTAGTTTCCTCCCAATCCAAGAAGTGCTTTCCTTTCCACTACTAATATACGTTATTTCCAGTGAGCCCTTGTTGAATTAAAACTGAATTGTGTTTTAGGGAAAATTTCTCCAGAGAGCAGTAAGGTGGCAGAAAGCACCCCACTTATTCAAGACACCATTCCTAGGGCCCTCCCTGGTGTTAGTGTGGTATTGGCCCCAGTTTTGTTTTTGCCAAAGCACTCTTAACTTCTTTCTGCCTTTCAGGAACTGGTAGGTATTTTGAGGTGGTATACCTCAAACAGCATTATGAAAGCCCTTCAGCTACCATTTATAAATCTGGAGATTTCATATTAAAAAGTCCTAATTTCTGAGCTCCTTGAAAAAAATCAAATTTGTCAACATTGAGCCTGCTTGCTTGCACACAAGCACTTGGCAAGAGCTGAATGGCAATGGCACACTTTTAAGAAGCTGTAAACTCTCCTGTGAAGTTTAATCCTCTCTATTCATAAGGTATGCAGTTGCACTCAGAGTCTTCCTGTTTCAGTCATTTAAGGTATCTGCCTGGGTCCTCTAGGTGTTCATTGGCAACCCCTGATTTGAAGGATAATTGCCAAATGGTCCACTTTGCCTTGGTTATTTAGCTAAAGCCTTTAGGTAGCCAGAGGCAGCAAATAAAGTTAATATTCTTAGAGCCACACCAATGTGAATATTTATACATAGGCTGCTTTCTGTTCCAATTACCTTTCAAAGTTTAACCTTTCAAATACTTTTTTTTATTTTTCATGTTATTTTTAACTAGGAAGATTCACTTTAGCATTTAAAGTATAACAATTTATACTTTTAACTTGGGTTTTCAATTGCAAGAACAGTTTTAAAATTTAATAACCATCAGATTAAACAATGGAAGTACCCGCTTAGTTGAGACTAACTGGAATCAATCTTATTTCTTCTTTAATATAATTTCAATTAGTTGGTGATGGTGTCAGATGAGCATCAATGTCTTTCTACCAAGTATATATTAGTGTACAGTAATTTTAATTTCATTTGAATATGAAATTCAATTATGAAATATCATTCAGAATAAATTATTCATTGGAGATATGACAAAGTGATCTGAAAAATTACAATGACAAAATCTTTTAGTAATCTTTACCACTCAGATACCCAGTGTCTGTCATTTAAATGTACAAAATCACTCTTTAGGAGCTAAACCTTCTTGAATCACAACTCTGGTGGAATACGCTATAGCTTTTATTACAATGTTTTTTAAACTTCCCCTTAAAGATCACTTTTCTCATAGACCCAATGACTTGGGAGTGCTGGGTTTTTAATTGTATTTAATTTCTTGATTGTCTTTGAATAAGAAGGGAAGAGAGGAGGCAGATTTATTCAGACACAAGTCATTTAAAGATACATACAAGCTACAATTAAAGAATGTCTCTTAATGAATTCATTTAACCCAGAATCCACTATAATGTTTATGGTACTTGTATGAGGTTTGTAAATGTTTTCATCTCATCTATGTGAATATTATTTTTAAATATCTATTTTTTTCTTCCTACTCACCTGGCAATCTAATATGGGTATTAAAGAGATTTAGGGAAAGTAGAGCTGTCACATGGCTTTCTGTGCTGATTGTGAATGGTTAAATAAGCACAACTAATTCAAAAGATGTTTATCCTAGCAAACAGATGATTGCCCAGCTTTAGAGTCATGTCATTTCCAAATCACATGGACAGGCAGGATGCTGTTAGGGTTAAAGTGTGACTTCTGGAGCTAGATTGTAGGGCTTCAGATTCTGGTTCTGTCACTTTCTGATTGCAGGCCCTTGGACAAGTCAGTTAATCTGTTGTGCTTCAATTTCCTCATCCATTAATCATGACAGTAATAGAACCTGCGTAATAGATCTGTAGTTTAGATTAAATAAGTTATAACTTAGAATAGTGTCAAGTTCATAGTAAGTGCTCAGTAATATTAGTTGATGTTCTTATTTTACTATTTTCTTTTGACATGAATTAATGTTTCTTAACTTGCGAATATGGTATCATCATAAACCTCTGAACTTATAGTTGATTTCAGTTAACAAATATGTATGCAGCTCCTGCTGTGGGCCAAGGTCTGTGTGAAATATGAATCCAAAGGTGAATGACACATAGTCTTTCCCCTTGAAGATAGTATAATATGGCAGAAAAGACAAACATATAAACAATTATTGGTAATGGGCTATGGTAAAGACTAAACTAGTCTTTTGAATCAAGTGCTATTGAAGGAAATTGTCTGACTTTTCTAGTCAAGTTGGGGATGGTTGCAAGTAAGTTAATTTTCTCTTAGAGCACTTAAGACTCTTTTAAGAAAGAACAAATATCACATGTTCTCACTCATAAGTGGGTTTTGCGCATTAGTCACATTAGCACAAGGGAGGAATCTGCAGTCACTGGGTATTACCAGGGGAGGGAAAGAGGGAGGAGGCTGGGGAGGCACGTAACAATACAAAGTGTACTTGGACCACTATCAGGGAGAGTGTGGGCTACTTAGAAGCCCAAACTTTACCTGCATGTAGCCTACTTATGTAGTTAATCCTCACTTGTACCTCACATTCCTATAATAAAATAAAATTTTTAAAAAAGAAAGATAGCAAAACCCAGACACTCAACAACATAGTAGTCACAGTGTCCAGCATACAATACAAATAAAATGACTAGATATGCAAAGTGGGAAAACATGCCCTATAACAGGAAAAAAAATCAGTGACTAGAAGCAGATCCATACATGACGAAGACAATAGGATGAAGAGACAAGGGTTTTTAAACAACTGTTATAAATATATTCAAGGATTTAAAAGAAAATCTGAACATACTGGGAGAACAAATGGGAAACCTCAATAGAGAAATGGAAACTTTGAAAACAAATCAGAACTGAGAAAAAAATACAGTATCTGAAATGAGTCACTGAATGGACTTAACACTAGATTAAACACTAAGGGATATCAGTAAAATTGAAGTCAGGAATAAAGAACTATCCAAACAAAGCACAGAGAGGGAGGAAAAAATCTGGAAAAAAATGAGCAAAGTCAGAATGAGCTGTGAAGCAATATCAGCCAGTTCAATAAGTATGTAATTGGAGTACCAGAAGGCAAGCAGAGAGAATGAGAGAAGAGAATTTGTAGAATAGTTGAAATTTTAAAAATACACAAATCCAATAAACTCAATAAGCTGAGGAATGAACATAGGCCCACACATGCAAAAATCTCACCATGATATATCATAACCAAGTTGCTGAAAATCAGTGATAAAGATAAATTCTTGATTTGCTTTTCTCTGATGGTTAGTGAGGCTGAGTATTTTTTCATGTGTCTGTTGGCTATTTGTATGTCTTCTTTTGAAAAGTTTCTAATCATGTCTTTTGCCCACTTTTTAATGGGACTGTTTGTTTTTTGTTGTTGTTTTTTTTTTCTTTTGGCACATTTGAATTCCTTGCAGACCCTGGACATTAGACCTTTGTCAGATACACAGTTGGCAAATATTTTTTCCCATCCTGTGGGCTGTCTCCCCACTCTCTTGATGGTTTCTTTTGCTTTGGAGAAGATTTCCAGTTTGATGAGGTTCCACTTATTTATCTTATCTCCTATGGCATGGGCTTTGGGGGTTTTGATCAGGAATTGGTTTTCTATTCCAATTTCTGTAAGGTTATCCCCTGAGTTTTCTAAGGATCTTATATTTTGAGGTTTTACATTTAGGTCTTTGATTCACTTAGAGTTGTTTTTTGTGTATAGTGATAGGAGGTGTCCTGTTTCATTCTTCTGCACGTGGTCAGCCAGTTTTCCCAGCACCATTGACTGAATAGATTCTCCTCTCCCCAGTGGTTGTTGGTGAAGGCTTTGTCCACATTGAGATACCACCTAACTCCAGTAAGAATGGTCATCATTAATAGAACAAAAAACAACAGATGCTAGCGAGGATGCTGAGACAAGGGAATGCTTCTACACCATTGGTGGGAGTGCAAACTAGTTCAACCTCTATGGAAAACAGTGTGGCAATTTCTAAAAGAACTAGAAATTGACCTTCCATACAACCCAGCAATCCCCCTTCTGGGAATATATCGAGAAGAATTCAAATCATTCTACAAAAGATACCTAACATGCATGTTTATTGCAGCACAGTTCACAATAGCAAAAACGTGGAACCAACATGTTGCCCATTGAAAGTGGACTGGATAAAAAATATGTGGCACATATACACAATGGAATATTATACAGCCATAAAGAAAGATAAAATTATGGACTTCACAACTTGGATGGATTTAGAATCTATCATACTCAGTGATCTATCACAGAAACAAACAACTGAGTACCATATGTTCTCGCTCATAAGTGGACCCTGAACACCTATCATAACACTATAAGAAAGGGGTTGGCAGTAGCAGGACACTGCTGAAGAAGGAGAGAGGCACAACATCAATAAAGGTGCATGATCCCACTCCAGTCAGAGTGAGGTCCAATGGGAGTCCAAGCTTCACCTGTACATAGACCACTTATGTACCCAATCCTGATTTGTACCCCCACATATTTAAAAGAAAAAAGAAAAAGATAAATCTTTAAAAAAGCTAGAGGAAAAAAATACATTATATGCCAGAGAACAGTAATAAGAATACTACCAACTTGCTATCAGAAATAATACTAATAAGAAGACAATAGAATGGTCTGGTGTTTAGGGAGAAGAGGATTTGTCAATCTGGAATTCTTTTCTGGTACCAAGTATTTTCAACAACTAGTTCTCATATTCCTCAAAAATTGAGAAAAAATAAAGACATTTAAGACTAAGAAGTTAAAAAATTTATTTTGCCAGCAAATTAATGCTACAAAAATAGTAAAAGAAGTTCTTAAGGCTGAAAACAACATATACCAGATGGAAATTTGGATCTAAATCAGAGAATGCAGACTACTAGTAATGATAAAATTGTGGGTACATCTGAGAAAATGATTCATATCATTTATTTAAAAGTATTTGATTGTATAAAATAAGAATGTATTTTAGAGTTTATACCATGTAAAAGTAAAATATATGAAGTAACACAATGGTAGAAATGGTAATATACTTTTATAAGCTTCTTAGGTATGAGTTATTCTAGTATTATGTGAAGTTAGATTGTGATAAGTTAAAGATTTGTATTAGAAATTCTAGTAGGACTTCCGCCAAGATGGCGAC
This sequence comes from Tarsius wallacei, assembly GCA_963574415.1. Lineage (NCBI taxonomy): Eukaryota > Metazoa > Chordata > Mammalia > Primates > Tarsiidae > Tarsius > Tarsius wallacei. Next base: position 14,182 of record CAUYQG010093449.1, read on the forward strand.
CGGGCAGCGTGGTCTGTGAGACCTCTGCAGAAGAGGACACAGAAAGACTCGGGCTCTCTCCCTGGGGGCCTGCTCCCCACACAGAACTCGGCCACTGACACCGCAGAAACATCACAGCGGGCCGGCGGTAGAAGTGGCTGCCACCGCCGCCGCCACCAGAGGGCCGGCGGCTTGCCGCCGCCGCCGCCACCGCCACCAACCATCACAGTGGGCCGGTGGCTGGGCTAGCCGCCACAAGCGGCTGGGCTCGCCGCCGCGGTCCAGACACTCGTCGCCATCGCTGCTGCGGCCGGACAACGTCATCGCCGCTGTGGTCCTGGATCCGTCGCTGCCACAGTCTAGATACAGCTGCCTCCGCAGCCTGTGCCTGAGGTGATCCACCACTCCACACAGGATATGTTGAGACTAAGATCGCTGCCACTGCCACTGCCACCACCACTGCTGCTTTGACTTCCGGGTGAGCCTTGGATCTCCTCCTGTGAGCCCATCCCTGGCTGACCCCCTCTCAGGCTCCCTCCCTGGTGGGACAAGCAACTGTGATAAAGACCATCTGGAGCCATGAGACAGCACCACCTCCTGGTGACTCAAGGTAACAACACCAAAAGGGGAAACTGACCCATTGAATAAACTTGCCAGCATGGGAAAAAACAGCCAGAAATCAGAACTGAAAGGATATTGAACTTAAATGAAAAGTTCCAAAGTGTACTTGATTGGTTCTGTTAGTTTACTAACTCAATTCCATCCCTTTCGTTCTGGCCTTCCTCCCCCCCCCCCTTTTTTTTTTTATCTTTTTCTTGTTAATTTAGTTTTTGTTTGTTTTCTTTCTTTTCCCTTTTCTTCTCTCTATAAACTAGATCTTCTTTCTTTCTTTTTCCTTTTCTTCTCTCTATAAACTTGCCAACCCGGGAAAATAAGAAGACTGGTTAGCTTGTTTGTT
>CAUYQG010093450.1:0-18897 GCA_963574415.1 Tarsius wallacei
GCCTTGGGAGGCTGAGGTGAGTGGATTGCCTGAGCCCGCGGGTTCGAGACCCGCCTGGGCAGGCGAAACCTCATCTCTACAATAAATCAAAAAAATTAGCCGGGCGTGGTAGCGCGCGCCTGTAGTTCTGGCTACTCGGAAGGCTGAGGCGGAAGGATCACCGGAGCCCAGCAGGTCGAGGCTGTGGTGGCCGGGAGCGGCCACTGCACTCCAGTCTGGGCGATGGAGTGGGACTCCAACTCAAAAAAAAAAAGAGTTTCAGAAAGTTATTTGCACAGTGTCGTCTTTAGTATTTCTGCAGAAACGTACTATAGAGACTAAAGAAACAGAAAATAGATCATATAACCATATCTCCAAGGTAATTTCTAATAACTAATCCTAACCAGCTTTCAGTAAAACCCACTGAAGAGGACAGATAGCTCCTCCCATTTTCCTGATGAGAAACGAAGGGAAAAGAGATACTAAACACAATAAATAGTCCATCTGCAGCAGCAACAGCCTCACAGGTAAATGCCCAAGATTTCCTGGTTCCCAGTGAGTATTGTTACTGATTCCCTCTTGATAGGGGAGGCCCCTTACCAACAAAGAAGTGAAAGCCCTGTTCTTTTCTACTTGTCCGCATGAGTTGCTATTAGCCCTGGCCAAGTGGGCAAGAGGCTCAGCCTATGGTCAGTTTAGACCACTGAAGCATCTCCATTTTCTTTCCTGTCTGGCATTCTATTAATAGTGTCAGTGACTATGTTGTTCTGCCCCAGTGCTGACTCTAAAGACCCAGTGCTAGAAATCTGAGGATATTCCAGTATTTGATATTCATCATTCAAGGTTAAATATACCAAATCCATTATTTTGTAAGAGTATAGGTAAATATCATGTCTGTTTTCTAAAGTGGCTTAAACTGAAAAAAAGGATGTGACAGAGGGGGCATAATGTAATCGTGGCCTGCATGTAAGCTTTCAGGCTCCCCCTAAAATGGATTCAAATTCTAGCTCCACCACTAATTAGTTACGTGAGGCTCCCCCTTTTGCCCGGAAGCAGGGGTTGTTATACTACAGCTTCTAGGCCAAATCTGGCCTGCTGCCTGTTCTTGTAAGTTTTTTGTTGAGTCTCACTCTGTCGCCCAGGCTGGAGTGGAGTGGCACACTCACAGCCACCGCAACCTCAACCTGCTGGGCTCAGGCGGTCCTTCTGCCTCAGCCTTCCAACTACAGGCACACTACCACGTCCGACTAATTTTTTGATTTATTGTAGAGATGAGGTCTCGACAGGTTGCCCAGGCTGTTCTCGAACCCTTGGGCTCAGGCAATCCCTGGACCTCGGCCTCCCAAAGTGCTGGGATTACTGGCTTGAGCCACTGTGCCTGGCCACTTGTAAGTTTTATTGGACACACCCACTTATTTACATATTGTCTTTGGCTGCTTTTATACTAAAATAGCAAAGTTGAGTAGATGTAACAGAGACCCTAACTACCATCTGCTCCTTTATAGAAAAAGGTTGCCAACTCCTGCCCAAGTGGCTTTACTTCCATAAACCTCCGTCTCATCATAGATAAATTAGGGTTGAAACAGTAATGACTTCAAAGAGGTTCCACCAAAACGAAATAACATCTATAAAATTACTTAACACTGTACCTGGCCCATGGTAAGGAGTCAGTAAATGATAGCTGTAATGATCATAAACTTTTGTCTTCTGTCTCGGAAAGAAGGACATCTCTCTCCCTTATTCAAGGACAGTCATTAACCTATATTCCTGATCCCACTCTCACCTATCTCATGTAGCAAACATTCACTGAACACTTGCTGTATGCCAGCATCACTGCAGATGCTGAGAATACAAAGATGGCAAGCCAAAGCCAACCTACCAGCCTCTGTGTCCCTGTCAACTCTCTCCCTTTTCCTTGCCTTTGGCTTCTCTGCACTCCTCACCTCACTCCTGATCCTAGCCCTCTACTTCTGCTGCTCACATGAAGGTTAGCAATGGTCACCTGGAAGTGGTCCCTATCTTACCTGGCCTTCCAACAGAATCTGGTATTGTCAATTGCCCCTTTATCTTGAAAGCTCTCTCTTGTCTTCTGAGACGCCACAGCCTCTTGTTTTTTCCTTCCCTCTGGGACTATTCCTTTTCCAGTACCTACCTACTTGGCTATTAAATGTGGGTGTTTCTCGGGGCTTTGTCCTGGGCCCTCTTCTACCTCTAACCTCTCTTCCTAAGGAATCTCATCTATTCCAAAAGCCTCAGTTACCATCTGTGATATGCAAATGACTCTCACAACTATACTTCAGACTTCCCTTTTGGGATCCAGACTAGGTTATCCAGGTTACTAGAGACATCTTTACCTGGATGCTTCCCAGGCTCTCAAGCTCAACACAGCTAATAATAATTCATCATCTTTCCCTTCCCATTCCACAGTCTGCTCTACTTCCTTTTTAATTTTTTTTTAAGTGAGATAGGGTCTTCTCCAGGTTGCGGTACAGTGGTGTGATCATAACTCACTGCAGCCTCAAACCCCTAAACACAAGCCATCCTCCTATCTTAGCCTCCAGAGTAACTAGGACTATAGGCATGTACCACCACACCCGGCTAATTTTTTTTGGTATGTGTTAAGATGTGGCCTCGCCATGTTGCCCATGCTGATCTCGAACTCCTGACTGGCCTCAAGTATTCTTCCACCTTGGTCTCCTAAAGAACCAGGATTATAGGCGTGAGCAACTGCACCCAGCCTCCACTTCCTTTTCTACCATGTAGGTAAATATAGGAAGACCATCCTCTACCATTTTGCTCAAACCAGAGAACAGGAGTCATCCTGAATACCTGACTCTCCACATTCAATCTGTTGCTAAGTGCTCTCAATTCTGCCTCCTGCCAAATGTAGTCACTTCCACCTCCATCCCAACTGCCCACTCTCCAGTCTAGCCACCACTCCTTCAAGCTCAGGGTAAAAGCGACTTCACAATCATCTTCTAATATCCACTCTTGCCATCTCCCAGGCTATTCTCCATATGTCACCAGAGTGATCATTCAAAAATACAAATCTGATGTCACCCTCTTGCTTAATACTCTCTGATGGCCTTCCATTGTTTTCAGGATAATGACAATTCTTAACAAAGCCTGCAAGCCTCTACATGACCTAGCCCATTTACCCCTCCAGTGTTGCCCTGTTAGTCCCCTCCCAGTTCTCAGTATTCTAAACACAATGTATTTCTGCGAGTTCTTCAGAAGTGCCACTGTCTTTCCCATCTTTACACATGCTGCTCCCCAGCCTACAGGGCCGTTGTGTTGGTTTTTCCCAGCTCTTCAGAACAGGCAAGCTCTTCTGTTTTGTGCTCTGCTGGCATCTTGCACTTGCTCTGCCGTTACATGGAGGAGACTTTTTCACTGTTTCCTCCACTCTTCTATAAATTCCATGAAGATGTGATCGATGACTGTCTTATTCACCACAGTATCCCGGGATGCCTGGGGCACTGTGCAGGCACTCAATAAATACTCGCTGGATGGATGATGAGATGAATGTGCGAGCTCTCATCCTCAGCATGGTTAAGTCTCTCCCAACTAGAGGAAGTCTTTCTTTCACTGTATCCTTCTCTTGCTACAGCTCTCGGTCTCTTTTCCTTCACTGATGAGGATTTGGTAAAAGCAGTCTTTCCATTTCTATCTCACTCTGTAATCACTCCTTTAATGCACTACAATGTCTCCCATTCCCACCAGTCCACTGATTGTCTAAGACAAGCAATGGACAAATCCACTGCCAGATTCAATGAGCACCTCCAAGTTTATTATTTAATCGGTCTCTGCAACAGTTGAAGTCATCAGTTAGAAATGTTTGCTCTGGCTTCTGTGGCATGCTCCTGCTGCTTCCTCTCCGTGCCTCTGATTATTCATCTCTGTTCTACTTCTATTCAGCCCTCAAATGCCAGTGTCACCAGACTTAGTCCCTTCCTCTCCAATGCTACCTCCTGTGCTCAGCAGATCTTGTCCATTCCTAAGAGCCACAACTGCCCCCACAGAGCACCGGAGTCACACTTTTGAATCCTGACATCCTTCCTGAACTGCAGATTTCCATACCTGTACCTCTCTACCCGGACACCTACATAGCTCTGATGCTGTCTCCACAACTTAGTCAATTATCTTCCCAGATGTCCAAACTCATCCTTCCTTTGATTTTTCCATCTTGGTAAAATGGTAACATACTCCACTCTGTCATCAAACCTATTTCTCAAAGAACTTAAGTTCTTTCTGTTCTACCTCCTAAATATTTCTCAAATCTTTCCCTCTTAGTTCAGGCCCTCCACATTTTTTTCTATGACTGTTACAGTAGCTTCCTAACAGCTTTCTTTACCTATATTTGCCACACGTTACTGCCGATGTCTTTCTATAACCAAACCTGATCCTGTTACTTTCCTTCTTAAGACAGGCTTCAGCAGCTCCCCATTGCTTAGAGAATAACATCCAAACTCCTTGCTTCTGAGGATCTGAGCCCTATCTGCCCGCTCTTCCTAAACAAGCAGTCTATATTCCTATTGTGATTGCTCATTGTTTCTCGATTGTGCTATCCTTCTGCAGGCCTTTGAGTTTCTGCATGTACTATATCCTCTGCCAGGAAAAATTCCTTCTCTTTTGCCTATTTGGTAAACGATTACTCTTGAAGACTCATCTTCTCATGGAGTCTCAGGGAACTATCAGGCAAGCTCCCATTCCAAGCTCCCTCTATGACCTCTCCATCTGGAATTCTCACAATCTTCCCCCTTGAACCTTGGGCCCACACCAAAGTTCTTTCAGTGACCGTATGCACACTTTTCATCGTTGGGCCTTTGCTTACATAGGCCCCGTTCTCAAGGAATTGACTTACTTCGATACATTCCTTTAAGCCTCTTGGCTCCCTCTGGGAAGCTTTCGCCAGACCCAATTAGTTGTTCCTACTAGTCCTCCCATAGCCTCCAGCACCGCCCACTTCAAATCACTTACTATGCTTTGTTATTTATGACTGCTGAATTATCTGACCTCCTAGGTTGACTGACAGAAGTATGAGGACAGAGACCAATTGTCTACCTAGCTCATCCTCTAACTCTGAGTCCCACAGAGTGCTGAACACACGTGCTTAGTAAGAGTTTACTGAATGAATGTGCCTGTGTGTCTATCTTCCTCACTTGGCTGTGAGCTCCATAGGGACAGGGACTGTGTCTGATTCATTTGTGCCTGATATTAGGTAGTGGGAGGGGAGTCAGTAAATCTTTGATGAATGAATACATGACATCATATGCTGTATCTATCACTTTTGCCCTCAGAGTCCCTAAGTGCCACAGGACTTATTTAGCGTGTCATTCCTCGAGTTCCATCTTATAAGACACACTCCAGCAAGTATCCATATTGGCTTGGCTTTATTCGGTGTTGTCATTTCCTCGGCTCCTTGGGCAGAAAAACACCAGTATCCTAAATTTGTGCAAGAATCATCTTGGAACAAAAGGCTGGATCCCGGATTTTCTTGATTCCCAAAGCTCTGGAAGCCATGGCACCAAATCTAACCACTTACCGCTTGAGAGGCCATCATTTCATTTATACTCTGTTCATACTGCTCTGCCAAAATGGCAAGTTTTCTTGTCTGCTCATCTTTCAGTGTCTTTAAGATTGTTTTGTGCTCATTCTTTGGAGTAACTTCCAACTGGTGATTCTTGAGTGCTTTATACTGTTTGGTCTGTACTTTGCAAGTGTCCTGAAACTGTTTTTTAATTTGCATTTCCATGGCCTGTGTCGGAAAAGTAAAGGAAAAATAAAGACACGTCAGTAAATACAGAAAGTCTTCCAAATAGTCCATCTATTAATTCCATATAATGATACAAGTGCCGGGACCATTTGCTTTTTGATGGAGTGACCCACATTGCTAACCAGTAAAAACGAAAATAGTACATACAATACAGACAGATACAGACAAGTTTACCACTGCTTTTGGTTTTATATTAAATGAATGTAGTAATTCTGAATTTACAAATGGTGTCAAAGAAAAAACAAATTGTTACAAGGGGATAACAGCTCTAAGCAGATTGTGGAATATGATAAGATGAAGCTTAGCTTGTTAAAAGATAGGCAACCATTCCTAGTCAGAGTCTTTAGTGTCATCTATTTTTTGTTTTTCCATTTTTTTTGCTTGTTTGCTTTTGCCATTTCCCTGTTTTCCAGTGAGAAAGGGGATTGTATTATATAAGCCAGCTCTCACAGCTCTAGCTTATGCCATTTTCTTATCAACTCAATAAAAGAGAACATTTGGGTAGTATTTCACATCCTAGCCTATTTCACACCCATCCAATTCCACTGGATTTCAGCATAAGTTGAAAGAGAAAATTGATTTTAGATTTTTCCTTCCTTCATTAAGAGGTTGTGCTTGCACATGACAATGTTAAACATGCATTTTGGCAAGAAAAAGGTGGAGTGTCTTATTTTAAGCCCAGAAGGCATTCCATCAGATTGTCCCACAGTCACAAGTGAGTTTCACAAACATTCTGAGGACTGATGGTGACAGGAACCACTGGTTAGCTTAGGATTTGGCTGGAAGTGATGCATGGCCAGAGTGATCAAGGTTGGCCTCATAGCTGTGCCAACATTGACAACGTCCTCCCTGACATATAGTATGTAGATCTTCTTAATCAGCCGACAGCTAAAATGAGCTGAAGGCAGTGAGGGCCAGAGCCAATAAGGGCTGGTGGCAGTGAGGACCCAGGGTAGTAAGGGTCGGTGGCAGTGAGAACTGGGGGCAGTGAGGGCTGAGGGCGTTGCTCCTCTCATCTCTAGTGCAGGAGTGGTTAAGGCCTGGCACACGTAGCTTTACTCCCGATTCCCATGCTCATGACAGACATCCCTAATAAATTCACGCTTTCCTCCTTCACTTGGATGTAGCTTTTCAGTCTTTCACAGTCGGCAGCACTCAAGGTAGCTAATACTAACGTAACATTCTCATTTCCGGGGCCTGGAACCATGAACTGCTCTTAGTCCAGTTTTGAAGGGGGCAGGTCACGAAGTGCTCAGAGAAATTGTGTAACAAATACAAAGGCAAATTGAGAGATCATGTAGCATAATAATGGTTTCCAACCAGGTTGCCCAGCATCTTCTCTTCAGGATCTTGTTAAATATAGACTCTGTGCTTTACATCTGGAGATTCTGATGCAGGAGGCGTGGGGCCCAGAAATCTGTGATTCCAAAAAGCTGCCCAGGTGACTCTGACCATCATCCAAGCGATGAACCCACTGATCCAGTCCGATTCTGTCCAGGAGCACCAATAGGGAAATACTTCTATCTCCCCTTACCTTTAAGTTTTTTGGCTGCTGCCGAAGTTCCATGACATGCTTTCTGTGCAGTTCCCTTTCTCGCCTCTTATTGTACTCCAGCTGGTTTTCCAGTTCAGTCTGGTGCTGTAAACGGATCAGATCCATGCGTAGCTTCTGTAACGTGTGCAGCTGCCTGTACTCTAGCTCTCGGGTGGACTCGTCGTGCCGGATTAGCATGGCATGCTCCATCTCCTTCTGGGTCCTCTTTTTATTCAGTTCCTGCATCCAGGAACAAAAGATAAAGGGAGAAAGGTGAACGGAGAGAAGTTGGAAGGAATGCACAACTAAGTGAAGGATGGCAAGGAATGGTGCTGCTAACCATCTCTTAATTAAACCCATTAGTGTTTGGCAGCAGGACTTAATGAGACTAGATTAACAATCCCTTGGGGTTGAGGTTCTGTTCCTGGGTCCACTACTTACAAGATGGGCGACTTCATAGCAATCACAACTGCACTATCTGTAGAACATCTCTTCCCTCACAGAGCTGCTATGAACTTTAGTTAGGTGATGTGCTATGCATAGGTCTAAATAAATGTTTCTTCAGTTGAGTCAGTAGTTCTACACCCTGACTTCCCATTAAAATCATCTGAGAAAGCTTTTCCAACATAAGATGTTTGAATCTCACAACCTAAAAGTCTCAACTGTCTGGGGCAGGACCCTGAGGCCAATAGTTTCAAGAGTTCTTCAGGTGATCCTAATATGCAATCAGGGTTGAGGATTAACCCAAATTAAACTGATAGTGTCTGAAATATTCTTAGCTTTCTGGGAAATACCTTGTTTTTACACGTATCAGAAGTAGGCCAATTATCTATTTTCTAAAATCTCAGAGTTCAGGGCATGCTGGGAAAAAACAGATGAGATCGCTCCCCTTTCATCTTTCCCATTACAGTCTTTTTGATCATTTCTAGATCTAATCACTGTGTTCTTTTCAGCTCTACACATGTCTTTCTTTCTTTCTCTTTTTGTTGCTGAAAGGGGAAAGGAAAGCAAGCTAGGAAAAAAGGTTTCTCTTTACTCACCAATTCAAGAACATTTCCTAAATGGCACTATAAACAAAGATCTGAATCACGTGCTCTGGGTTCATAAAAATCTTTACGAAGCTGTGACTTCTGTTCTCAACTTGCTAACACTTGAATAGGGAAGTGTAGTCGACATTTATTGAAGAATATGCTCAGCTCAAAGTTGACTGAATCAGAGGTAGCAAGGTAGTCCAACCTGGGCCAATCCATTTTCTCTATTAGGAATTTGGAATTGAGGTTCAGAACCAGTTAATCTCTACTGTGGCTGGAATTGAGGGGTGCATATGTGATAGTCATCTGCTGCTATGAGGACTGAGGACTAGAGGAAGCTGTGCTTCAGAGCAAGAAGCATAAAAAAGAAAAAAACGCGAGGAGTATATTGATGCCTCAGTTTCTGACTGGTTCTTACTCTCCTTTAAGTCCAGCCATAGTGCAGCTATTGTGTTTTATGAACATTCCTATATTTCTACAGCAAATTCTCTTGTTTTAGTTTAAGCTAGCCGAAATATATTTCAGTTAACATGTAAACAAAAGGATCTTAATTAATATGGGGAAACAGGTTTTATGTGCAAATTTTAAAAAGAGAGCAAGGTTGGACGTGGTAAGTGCTGTAAACAGGTAAAGATTTAATGCTGTAAGGTTTCTGAAAAGGGTGGTATTACTATTAGTTAAGAAGGCTGAGAAATGAAGCTAGACTATAAGTGAGAATGACAGGCTACCTCTCTTCTCTGATAGCATCTACTATGGGAGAAAATGCAAGTCACATATTCTCATAGCAATCACATTTATATATTGGCGTGGTTGAGAATATCTTGCATACTTGGACCACACCCCCCATCCATCTGAAGAGAGGTCCTTTAAACAGCACAACATCTAATACCAGAGCATAGTCACGAATCATTCATTTCTTCATTCAACCAATAGCTGTTGAGCACTTACTGTGTGTTAGGCACTGTGGTAGGCACTAGGTATAGAACAGTGAACACATATACCCCCCTCATGGACCTTATATTCTGGTGCAGAAATATCCAAAGTGTAAATGCAATCTAAATTTTTTTAAGGAATAAAAGATAATTTCTTGGAGGCTTTCTCTCATCTCCTCCTGCATTTTTCTTTTCCTGCTTTTATTTTTCCTCTTTACTTGGACCACCAAATTTTTTCTTTTAAATAAAAATCAGTAACTGGCCCCTAGGTGGCACCAAAGGATAGTGAGCCCTTCCCAAGCCAAAACCTCTCCCAGACCAAAGACCAGGAGAAAGTCAAGAAAAGCCCTTTCAATGCGCAAAGGTCCCGTTCCTATAGGTCACTATATGACCTTTGACCTTTGAGTTCCAGGAGTCATGATACTGGGCATTTATACATCTCAACTTTCCTAAGTTGAGAAGTCCAAACTGAGTTCCAGCTGCCCAGAGCCTTGAAACTCATGGGGGAGAAAAGAAAATACACAAAGCAAACAAACACCTTTAGAAGACATTCAGCGTTTCTCTTCATGTTTCATGGACTGCTTCGGGTATTGTCCACAGAATACTTATATCAGAACTCTCTTGGTTATAAGCAATTGGTCTTTACAACCAGTTACCTGGTTAATTTTGATACAAGTGAAAGTTTGTGAATCAATGGAACATGCTCAGGGTGTCGGTCAATTTCAGCTCTTCCCTTAACTTACTCTGTATGGCTTTGGGCAAGTTTCTTACTTTACATTTTAGTTTCTTCGGGTGTAAAGTGAGGCCAACAGCACCCATCAAGAACTACCAGCTTGTGAAGATGAAAAACCATAAGAAAATGTGGCATAAATAATGGCATATGCCATTATTTTCCTGTAGTCAGAAGTGAATGTCTGGCATATACTATTAAATCTAGTTTTGATAAGTGAGAGAAACATGATACTTAAATGGCTTTTCTGTTACAATTTCAGGTTGTTCCCTTTACTTTTAATGAGCAAAGGTCCCGTTCCTAGGTCACTATATGATCTTTGACCTTTGAGTTCCAGGAGTCATGATATTGGGCATTTATACATCCCACACTTTCCTAAGTTGAGAAGCCCAAATTGAGTCCCAGCTGCCCAGAGCCTTGACATCTGAGTTGCTGAAGTATAAGATGGTAAGATATCTCTACTATTTTAAACCATGGGAAAAAATTATTCAGCTTATTACAAGTCCAGTGCTGTGGCTACATAATAGTGTGCAATGTGTTTTCAATTTTTAAAAGTTATTTCATATATCTCATTCAATCCCAATGACAACCCTGTGAGGTGGTAAGATTGCAAGGATTTGGCCCTTTTATACGAGATAGTAAAGCATTTGGGAATTGAGAGCCTAACATGGTCATACAGCATCTTTTTTTTTTTTTTGCATTGGAGTCTCACTCTGTTGCCCAGGTTGTAGTGCAGTGGCATGCTCATGGCTACCGCAGCCTTGACCTGCTGGGCTCAGGTGATCCTTCCACCTCAGCCTTCCAAGTAGCTAGAACTATAGGTGTGTGCCACCATGCCCATCTAATTTTTTGATTTATTGTAGAGTCATAGTTTCTCCAAGTTATCCATGCTGGTCTTATACCCCTGGACTCAGACAGTCCTCTCGCCTTGGCCTCCAAAGTGCTGGGATTACAGGCATGAGCCACTGTACCCAGACAGGTCATACATCTTCTATAAAGCAGGACTGAGGCTAAAACTCAGATCTTTTGCTTTTCAATATTTTCCAGTAAGAGATGTCCCAAGTAATGACTTATATCTTCCTGTTTTATGCTTTTTCAATCTGGGATACACTATTCTGAAGAATTCTTCTGCTTTAGCTAGACACAATGCAACGGTTGCTTTATCTGTACAGATGACACAATATATATTACAGCCATATCAAGTCACCTTTAGCTTATACAAATTCAAAAAAAAATGAGGAAAAAATTACAAAAAAAAAAAAAATGGCACAGATCATTCTGCTCACCTACGCACTCAATGTGGATATATGCCCCGGAGGGAGGGTGAGGTAGAAGACACGCAGCTTCCTCTTCCTCAGCCCACATGACACACCAAGCATCTCGCCAGGCTGTGTGAGCTCAGTGTCGAGACACGAACTTTTCATACAACACGGTTCCAGAACACATCACCACACTTTATATCACTCTACCTTCTGTGTGAGATGTGGCTCCCGGCACATCCTCTCATACCTCTTTCCCTGTGTTCCAGGCATTCTCAGTTCCAATGGAAGGGGCATTGACTTCTTTCAAACTAGAATTCTCGCTTAAATGGAGATGCTGTCAGGCTATGATATTTAATGCACTCTTGGTTTCGGTTCTTTGATTCAACATTGGTTAGAAAACGGTGAGTATGAGTGTGTGGTGGTGATAGAGGAAGGGCTCAACCCAGTTTCAGTGATCCTCTTAAATGTTTTCATTAATTAAGAGGATTGCTAATATTCAATCCTTTAGGCAAAGACATATAGGAACACAGGTACTCTTAGGCTTGGCTGGTGGGAGTATAAACCCCTTCAGTGGGTAAGTTGGCAAGATCTATTAAAAAATTTAGATGCATGTACTCTTTGACCCAGAAATTCCACTTCTGAGAATACATCCTACAAAATATGTGTTTATGTGTAAAAATGTACAAAGATGTTCTTGCAGTATTATTAGTAATATTGTAAAACTTCAACAAAATGCCCACTGAGAACTGCCTCGTCAAATATATGATTGTATAGCCATACAGCAAAATACTATTACGTTACAAAAGATGAGGCAGAGTGTATGTGCTAGACAGTAAATGGAAAAAGGAGAGTTACACACAGTAGAGTGGACACGTGTTGCTCTCGGTAAGCTCAGCATTCATTTTTCCCACTTCTGTTTACAGGCTCCCTTGTTTCCTTTGAGAAACAACTTTGCCCTATCTTGAATCAGACAGTGTTGAGTAAGGGGTAGGCACATTTCCCAATCGAGTTCTAGCTCTCTTAGGAATTTGAACCTTGAACAGAAATGATACAAAGATCAAACATGGTTGGAGGAGACACATCCAAACAGCAGTGCTTTGAGAAGCGTCCGTTAGCTCTTGCCCTCTGCGTCATGGAAGCTGCTTTTCCAGCGTGGTTCTTCTTCTTTTCCAGCTCAGTTCCTCAGCTCTGTCACACTCCATACCCTTCCAATAAATTCCTTTCCATGCTTAAGTTGGCCAGAGTTTGTTTCTATTGTTTACAAATCAAATAGTCCTACTGATACAAAAGTACCCAACATACAAACGAGTTCCATTACAAGAGCACGTTTGTAAGTCCAATTTGTTGTAATCCAACAATTAACCTAGGTTCCCAACTAACACAATTGGCTACAGTATTCTATGTACTTAACAAGCTATACTGACACCTGGTGGAGAGAAATAATATATTTTAAAAATGCAGGTGTACATCTTTAAAGTTTGTAACTTGAAGGTTGGTATGTAGGGGACTTATTGTAACTTCATTTTTGTAAAGTTATATATAATATATAAGCTGTATATACATATACAGGAACAAAATTTGGAAATATATATGCCAAATTAATGGTAGACATTGGATAAAATGGGATTATAAAAATGGGCTGGGTGCAGTGGCTCACACCTGTAATCCCAGCAATTTGGGAGGCTGAGAATAGACAGATCATTTAAGGCCAGGAGTTTGAGACCAGCCTGAGCAACATAGCAAGATCCCATCTCTACAAAAATTAAAAATATAATAATAATAAAAGGTAGAAAATAGTAGAAAGTTTCCGTTCTGCAAGATGATTAATTACCAGAGATCTAATACACTGCATGGTGACAGTAGTTAATGACACTGTATTGCATGCTTGTAATTTGCTTAGAGGATAGATCTTAAATTACATCTTCCTACCCATACCCCCAACACACACATGCAAACAAACGGCAACTGTGTGGAGTCAATGGATATGTTAATTAGCTTGAATGCAGTGATCATTTCACAATGTATACATATATCAAAACATCAAGTTGTGTTCCTTAGATGTATACAATTTTTATATGTAAATGATATCTCAATAAACTTGTTAAAAAGAACTTTCACTACTTAGCTTTATTTTTTCTGTATTTGTCTTTTTTAAATGTTCATTTATTACTTTTGCAAATAAAAAAGCTTTGGACATTTTCATGAAGGTGGCTCTGAAATAAGACTAAACAAAGGAACATCTGGACACTTGAGAACAATACCCTTATAAAGAGTTACTGTTGGCTCAATTGGTTAGAACCTAAAACTAATGAAGTCATTAATACAGTCTATCATTTTAGGGAAGTAATGATCTTCTATAACTTTTATTGATACTAATTGTCTCCTTAGCCTCAGACTTCCTCCAAATATGTGTTATTAGAATAACAACAATAATTGCCACATGAAAAGAATCCCAAATACTTTGTTTCCAATTGGCTACTGGAATTTTTCATTTTGATTTTTTGACTTCTGACAAACTCAAAATGTCCAGCACTGAATCAGTTTCTTACAAAAACCTCTACGCTTCTGTGTCTACCCACATCAACATTCCCCAAGTCTTAAGCCCTAGAAATAAACTGAATTCTGTCTTCAGCTTTTCTCTCATATCCTCTTGTATGCCAAGTCCTATTTATTTTATTTATTTATTTTATACTCCAAATTGGATATACTCCATCCCTCTGACAGATACCACCACCAGCCCTGTCCATGCCCTGTCTCCCACCACCTGATCTCTTTGATTCTAGTCTCTTTCCTCTCACTCTGTGTTTTTGAACCTTTGTTTTCACTACTGCATCCATAAGGAGCCTTTTTAGACTCTTCTTCCCTTAATCATCCCCACTGCTTTAAATGTTAACACTACAGGTAGATTGTGTACCTGTTCATGTACTGTGGCCCTTCAGAGGGCCACAAGCTGTCATAATAGCTAAGACACCTCCCCAACAAGAACTCATTTTCACCCACAGGGAGTGTTATTACCCCCACTGAGAATGTATGCTCCAACCAATTTATGCATCACTGCCAAACCGAGCCAATCTCTCTAAAGCACAGTTTAAGCCCTACTGAAAAATTTTCAGTGGCTTCTCCCTCTTCTAATAAGATAACACATATAAAGAGACTGAGTCTGGTCTATAATTACATGTGTTCAATAAATTTTAGTTTGCTTTCCCCTTTCTTCTTCCCAACCAAATATGGTTCTCCAAAAAGCTTGTCCCAATTCACTTTTCCATTAACTGTGCCGGAAGTACTTGTCTCCTTCATGCAGGCTAACACTGGGCTTTTATCAGACTGGGATATTTTTTTACCAATGTGCTAGTTCGGTTATGAGGTTTTCTCTGATTACTCTGGGTCGCAATGATTTCCTGTTGAACTTAGCTTCTGTAACCAATTCACATTCTGTATTCCTCATCTCAGTGAATGCCATCATATCCATCCAACCTCCCAAATTAGAAACTTGGGAGTCACTTTCAACTTCCTCTTCTGAAATCCCCACATCCATTTGGTCAGAATTAACTGTCAGTTCTGGGTCAGAAATGTCACTCAGATCTTTCACCTCTCTCCATCCTCACAGCCTCTTCGGGCCAGAACTGCAGAAGGAGCACCCTGGCTGACCTCGCTCCACTTTGCTTCTTGCTACTCCAGATGCACTAATCCTTAAAAATAAAGAAATGTCTCATCATGTCACTCCCCTGCTGAAGAACCTCTGATGGCCATGCACTGCCTGTGAGCTAAACAAGGCCCTCCATATTCAGCTTCTTTCTACTCTTGCTCTGTGCTCTGCTCCACACACTCTGAACTAGGGTCACACTCAGCATTTCATCAATCACTGAGTTCTCCAAGCCCCTTCATGACTATGCTCATGATACTTTATATGTATGTCTACTATTGCACCTAACGTATTATACTGTAATTAGTCTATTACATGTCTGTTTCTCCTTTAGACTCAGGGCCACGTGAAATGCAGACAGCATAGCTCCTCAGTGGCCTTGGTGTCTAGTACAATGCTTGGCACAAAGGAGGCTCTCTCTAAGTACTGAATGACTGAATGAATGAAGTCACAGAGTATCATACTGTTATTTAAATGCTT
The DNA here is from genome assembly GCA_963574415.1 of Tarsius wallacei. Lineage (NCBI taxonomy): Eukaryota > Metazoa > Chordata > Mammalia > Primates > Tarsiidae > Tarsius > Tarsius wallacei. The sequence continues at coordinate 15,368 of CAUYQG010093450.1, forward strand.
CATGTGGAGTCACAAAAGCATAAGTCCTTGACAAGCAGATTGAAAGCAAAAATTCTCTACATCTTTTGATTCTTGTGTGATATGGCTTGTAACAGGTGTTCAATAAAATTCTACTACTGTATTTAGAAAAAGTCGCTTCCTTGTTCTACAAATGGGCTTTCTCTTATCAATGGTAAATTCATTGCCTGACTTTTTGTGTCAGTCACTGTGCTAAAGGCTATAAAGGCTAAGGACATGGGAATGAACAACACAGACATGGTCATGACCCTCATAAGGCTTACTGTCTCATGGGTCAATCAATGGAAATAGTCACGAGCATAGTAAGTACCTCCCGAATGTTCTGCTGCTCCACCTCATGCCGCTTGATCATTATTTTCCGCTTGAAGAAACGACAATTTTTGTCGTAGTACAGTCTCTGTTGAGTGAGAAGGTGGGCTTCCTCTTCAGCCTGTGTGTGCTGCAAATTTTCTTTATGCTTGGATATCCGCTCCTGCTTCTCTTTCTTGGGTGTGCTATGGTCCTCATTCATTTCCTTAAAAAAAAAACAACAAACCCAAGTGGTCTCATAAAACAAAAGGAACTATAAAAGCCTATTACATCTGCAGATTAACTCATTGGGAAAGCAAGAAAAAAATGTAAATACAGAAAGGCTTGGTGTTATATATACCCCTCCAACTTTTTTTTAGCCTATTAACTGAGTATTAAGTGAGAGGGACACTTGTAAGTTTCCACATCTCTGGCTTCTCACTCTCAGGAATTATTTGTTCATTCGTTCAACCTATACATACTTACCAAGCTCCTATCATGTGTTGGGCAGAGGATACAAAGGTATGCAAAAGACCATGATATCTGCCACAGGGGGCTTTATAGTACAGAATCAAAAATTAATTGAAGGACCACAGAAACGAACTAAAAGTTATTCTGACAACTGCTATGAAGAGGAAATACTTGGTCTTATAAGAATGTTTAATAGAAAATATTTCACTTTGGTAACAACTAAGCTAAACTTTGGAAAACTGGTAGGAGTTAACCAGTGGAAAAGGACAGGGAAGGATACTCTGGGTAGAGAAAACAGCATAGGCAAAATCCTTGGGTGGGGGAAGAAACATGGTGTGATCAAGAACTGAAAGAAGGCCAGAATGGCTGGTGCGATGTGGCATGAGATAAGCCTGACCAGGTCGGCAGGACCACTGAGGCCTTATAGGCCAAAGTAAGGACACTGATCTTTAGCATAGGAGAAATGGATTTTATATATGTGTGGGAATGTCATAATGATATGCATTTCAAAATTATGACTCAGATTTGTGAGTACAAAAGACCACAGACCTAAACTTCTAAGTCTTTCAACATGCTCATGAAGAAAAAAACAAGCCAAAAGATAATTTGAGATACCCTCACTTGGCCTTTCTGTGTACAACTAATAATACTCCTTATGAAGTAAAGCTTGGTTTAGACTTTTAAAAATAGCATGTATATTTAGATATTTATATACTTAACAGATATTATCCTTGGAATGACAAAACAATCCCCACTACTAATAAGCCTTGGGGTATATATAACACCAAGCCTTCCATGCTGCAATATGGAAGATGGAATGGAGGAGGCAAGAGCATATGGAGATAGCTGGGAGGTACTGCAATGGTCTAGGTGAGAGAGATTACTGTAACTTGGACAAAAGAGGTGGTGACAAGACTGAGAGAAGTGAACAGATTCTAAAGATAAGAGGTGGCTATGCAAATATCACTACTATGAACTTCAGGGAAAAAAAAGCATTCTTCATTTGGGATTAGAGGATAAATAAACCATCTATATTTTCAAAAGGATAAACTTCACAACTTTTCCAGAACATTTGGGCAAAGGGAAGAAAGCAGTGAATCAGAAGAGTTAAGATGTTAATCTATGGTGAAAGTAAGACAACTACTTGTCGAGAAAATACAGTGTATTCTTCTTTGTTCATACTGACAAGCTTGACCTATATTATTTGGTTAACTACTCACTCAGCTAAAGTTTTCTTTAATTGCTAACACCCATTTTACTTAATGTTTTGTGATACAGATAATACACACTATTTATTTTCTCTCTTAGCCAAGAAGTCTTTGTAAATTAACTTTCAACTATCCTGTTCCATTTAAGTAGGAATCAACAGGAGAAAGTTCTGTTTCCAGTGTGGAGTAAGCTGGGATCACAACAGGAATGCTGGGCAATTTGTCTCTTCATGCCATGACTTCACTACTAGGTTTGGCATTAGCCACTAGACTGAACACCCAAATTCAAAAATGATCATAAAAATTCATTCCAAAAGCAAAAATATATTATTAATGGACAAATCATTCCTGTTATCTATTGGTAGTAGGGATTGTTTTGTCATTCCAAGAACAATACCCATAAGTATATAAATATCTAAACATACATGCTATTTTAAAAAGTCTAAACCCAGCTTTACTTCATAAGGAGTAATATTAATTTTCCACAGAAAGGTCAAGTGAGGGTATCTCAAATTATCTTTTGGCTTGTTGTTTTCTTCATGAGCATGTTGAAAGACTTAGAAGTTTAGGTCTGTGGTCTTTTGCACTCATAAATCTGAGTATGATAAAGCAAAAATTGCTTTATGCCTGAGGACTGAGTGGGGACTCTTGAATGCTGTTTTGTGGGAGAATCTTCTAAAGGTAGAGTTTATGAAATCTCCAAATCTTAGTGTTACAAAAGCTCAAAGTGATGGCCATAGTCATAAAGTATAGCCTCCAGAGCATGAGTGGGTACATGGAGTCAGAAATAAAGAAGAGCTGAGAAAAATCTCAAAATTTCTTACTGAAAAATCAAGGCTATCTCTGTGACCCAGCAACATCCATCTATTACAATGTAATAATTAGGCTCAAGCCAAGAACTAAGAGAAAACTTTCAACTACCCTGTTTCCACTGAAGTGGTAAGTGAAATTTTAGAATCAACAGGAGAAAGTGCTGTCTCCAGCGTGGAGTAAGCTGAAATCACAACAGGAATGCTAGGCGACTTGTCTCTTTATGCAATGACTTCACTGCTAGGTTTGGCATTAACCACTAGACTGTACATCTAAATTCAAATATGATCTTCTTAGTGGGGCTTCTTTTTAGTTTGACTACTTCTCCCTACACCCTGGTTTTCTAGTACTTATGGTGTCAGAGATTCTCCCCATTCAGTGTGGACCAAATACAGTTTTTTATTAGGTCCAACAATTACCAGTGGCTTATCTGGGCAGGACAAAAGATCCCAAGGCCCACCCTAACCCACTTGCCTTCACTTCCTAACTAAAAAAGAACTAGAGAGGAACCTCGCTAAGTCCTGTATTTGTTTTTTTGAGTTGGAGTCCCACTCTGTCACCCAGACTGGAGTGCAGTGGCCGTTCCTGGCCACTGCAGCCTCGACCTGCTGGGCTCCGGCGATCCTTCCGCCTCAGCCTTCCAAGTAGCTGGAACTACAGGCGCGCGCTACCATGCCCGGCTAATTTTTTGATTTATTGTAGAGATGAGGTCTTGCCAAGTTGCCCAGGTGGGTC
>CAUYQG010093451.1:0-55221 GCA_963574415.1 Tarsius wallacei
TTCATATGGAACAACAACAACAACAAAAGTCTGAATAGCTAAAGCAATCCCCAACAAAAGGAACAAAACTGGAGATGTCACACTTCCAAACTTCAGACTCTACTACAAGGCTTCAGTAACCAAGACAGCATGGCACTGTTACAAAAATAGATAGACCAATGGAATAGGAAATAAAACCATGAATCTTCAACCAAGTCATCTTTGACAAAATCAACAAAAACAAACATTATGAAAAGTAAACCAAATTTAGCAAATCGTGCTGGGAAAACTGGCTAACTTTGTGAAGAAGAATAAAACTGAACCTCTAACTATCATCATATTAAAAAATTAACTCAATGACTTAAATGTGAAACCTCTAACTATAAGAATCATAGAAGAAAGCTTAGGGAACAGCTTTCTGAACATCAGAATAGGCAATGAATTCAAGCCAACGCCCTTAAAAGCAAATGCAGAAAAATCTAAAATTGACAGGTGCGATCTAATCGAGTTGAAATATTTTTGCATGGCAAAAGAAACCATCAAGAGTAAAGAGACAAAAACGCAGAATGAGAAAAAAATATTTGCAATGTATGTATCTGACAAAGGCCTAATATACAGGTTCTATAAGAAACTCAAATGAATTGTAAGAAAAAAAACTTTTAAAAAAGGAAAAAGAACATGAACAAACACTTAAAAAAAAAAAGACATTCAAGTAGTCAACAAATATATTTTAAAAAGCTCATCTTCACTAAGCATTAGATAAATGCAAATCAAAACTACAGTGGGATACCACCTCACACTCGCCAGGATGGTTATCATTAAAATGTCAAAAAACTTCGGCAAAGCCTCCACTAACTATCATTGGTCCTGGGAAAACTGGTTGACCACACGCAGAAGATTAAAACAAGACCCTACCTATCATCATACACAAAAATCAACTCTAAATGGATCAAAGACCTAAACATAAAACCTCAAACTATAAGAACCTTAGAAAATGCAGAAGACACCCTTATGGAAATTGAAACTGGCAGTCAATTCCTGATCAAAACTCCAAATGCCCAAGTCATAAGAGATAAGATAGACACATGGGACTTCATCAAACCGACAAACTTCTGCAAAGCCAAAGAAACCATCAAGAGAGCAGGGAGACAGTCCACAGACTGGGAAAAAATATTTGCCAACTCTATGTCTGACAAAGGCCTAACATCTAGGATCTACAAGGACTCAAATGTGCCGAAAAGAAAAAAACAGACAGCACTATTAAAAAGTGGGCAAACCAGGAGAAGGGGGGACCAAAGAAAGGCCTGAACTTTACTGTACAATGACCATTTTTATATCTAAATCTAAGTTGTACCCTACATCCTTAAAATAATAAGTAAATAAATAAAGTTAAATAAAAGAACCAGAAAATGAATGAATAAATAAACAAATAAATTAATAAATAAATAACAAAAAACAACAGGGTTGGCGAGTCTTCAGAGCAAAGAGAATGCTTCTATACTGTTGGTAGGAATGTAAGCTAGTTCAACCTTTGTGGAAAGCAGTGTGGTGCTTTCTCAAAGAACTAATAATTTAGCTGCCATATGATCCAGAAACCTCACTTCTCTAGGAATAAATCCAAAGGAACAAAAATCACTCAACCAAAAAGACATCTGCACATATATGTCCATTGCAGCATTATTCACAATAGCAAAAACATGGAATCAACACAAATGACCGTTGAAAGAAGACTGGTAAAGAAAATGTACATATACACAAGGGAATACTGTGCAACCATCAAGAAGAACAAAGTTACTTTCTTTGCAACAACATAGATGCAGCTGGTAACTATCGTTGGTTCTAAGTGAACTATTACAGAAACAAAAAATGCCTGAATACCTATGTTCCCACTCATAAGGAGCCCCTAAATATCGGCACACAAGCCAATGACGGGAACAACAAGTGCTGGACAATGTTAAAGGAGAGAAGAAGAAGGGGTAAGGGGCACACAAGCACCCACTAAGTACCGAGTTCACTACCGGGGGAAAGAGGACTTGCTGGAAGCCCAAGCATCATCTGCATGCACTTTATTACATATCAAATCCTCACATGTACTCTACAACTCTCAAATAAAAAAATAATGTGCTGTAGAGCAGGGGTCCCCAACCCCACCGGCCACGGACTGGTACTGGTCCGAGGCTTGTTAGGAAACTGGCAACACAGCAGGAGGTGAGCAGCTGGGAGGCGGAGCTCCACACCTGCTGTCAGAGACCTGGGGCTTAGATTCTCACAGGAGCAGGAATCCTTTTGTGAACTGTGTATGCGAGGGATCTAGGTTGCGCTCCTTATGAAAATCTGATTCCTAATAATCCTTCCTCTCTTGTCATGGAAAAATTGTCTTCCACAACGGGTTCCTGATGCCAAAAAGGCTGGGGAATCACTGCAGTAGAGGATTTAGTTGATTACACACACACACACATCTCTATTTTAAAACTCCTTAAATGAGAATATAGGCCAGGCCCAGGCAACCCTTCAATAATTTTCTCCCTTTGAAATTGTATTTGTGTTTTAGCTAGCATAAAACTTTATATTTAGTCTCAATATGCAGAAAAATAGCTTTATGCCATAACATCTCTGATAGATAAAAACAAAATCTAAAATCATAAATTTTTATTTAAATATATTTATATTTATTTTGTATACAAGCTGACAATTTAATGATAGAAATTTATAAACTATGTAAAATGCAGAGGCCAGGCATGGTGACTCACATCTGTAATCTCAACTCCTTGGGAGGCTGAGGTGGGAGAACTGTTTGAGCCTAGGAGTCAGAGGTTGCAGTGAGCCATGATTGTGTCACTGCATGCAGCCTGGATGACAAGAGTGAGACTCTGATTCCAAAAAAAAAAAAAAAAAACCCACAGGAAAGTTAGCATACTGACACATATTCTTTTTTTCTTTTTTCTTACTTGAAATTACTAATGTACAGTAATCTGTATTATAAATCTGTATATATTAAGAATATTTATATGCGATTTTTAATTCAGAGTTAAGATTACTTGGCTCAAATGGTTTATTGCCCTTTTCTTACTAACCTCTAGGTTGTACACCTTTTCCATGTCTCTGATGAGTTTGCAGTATATATCTTTTTTTTTTTTTTTTTTTTTTTTTGTTGGTGTCACAATGTGTCGCCCAGACTGGAGTGCAGTGGCTGCTCCCAGCCATCACAGTCTCGACCTGCTGGGCTCCGGCGATCCTTCCGGTTAGCGCGCTACCATGCCCGGCTAATTTTTTTTTATTTATTGTAGAGATGAGGTCTTGTTTGCCCAGGCGGGTCTCGAACCCTCGGGTTCAGGCAATCCACTCACCTCAGCCTCCCAAGGCGTGGGATTACAGGCTGAGCCACCGAGCCCGGCTTGCAGTATATATCTTAATAACTGAATAATAGTTCATATTTGGATTATACCGGCATTTAAACACACACACACACACACACAAACTACTTTGAAAATATCTGGCAAATGGTTTTATGTAAACTTATTAGATAATTAATGTGATAATTGTAATTGCTTGATTTCTTTTTGCATTTTTTTACCGAAATGTGTGATGACTATCCTTATGCTAAACTCTTGTGCACACCACTAATAATAAGTAGAAGTATAAAGAACAATATATATCTTATATTTTAATAATCATTACCAAATTCCCATTCAGACGATTCTTTGTCATTTTCAAGATACCAGTGGTAAAAAAAGAATTATAATAATTCACCAAAGTTTATGTGGAAAGGCAAAAGTCCCATAATAAACAACACAATACTGAAAAACAACTAAGTTAGGAATTTGACACTATCTAATTTCGATAGTTATTATGAAGTTGCATTATTTGCAAAAAAACAGAAAAATAGATTAATTGAACAGATTTGAGCTTTCAGAAATAAACCTATACAAATATAGTCAACTGATCTTTGACAAGGGAGCAAAATTATAATTTTATAAAATTATAATTTTTTCAACAAATAAACAACTGGACACAGACATGAAAAAGATTATTCTAGACACAAATCTTACACATCACAAAAATGAATTCAAAATTGATCATGTACCAAAATGTTAGTAATAAAACTATTAAACTTCGAGAAAGTGACATAGAAGAATCCAGTTGACCTTGAGTTTGGTGATGGCATATTAGACACCATACCAAATGCATGATTCATGAAAATGTAATTGATAATTTTGACTTTATTTAAATTAAAACTTCTGCTCTGCAAAATATTTTATTATATATTCACATAACCTATTTCTGATAAATGACTTGTATCCAAAATATACAAAGAACTTTTAAACCTGAACAATATTTATTTTTAAAAATTAATAAATAGGGAAAAGATCTAACCAAATATCTCTCCAAGGATAAACAGATAACAAATAAACACATCATAAGATGCTAAACATCATAGGTCATTAAGGAATTGCAAATTAAAATAGCAATGAGATACCACTAGAGATCTATTAGAGTGTCTAAAATCCAAAACATTGCCAAAATGCTGGCCAGGATATGGAGCAGCAAGAATTCTTATTCATTGCTGGTGGAAATAGAAAAGCACCCAGTAATTTTGAAAGACATTTTGATAGTTTTGTAAAAGGTTAAATATAGTTTTAACATAAAAATACAAGAACCATACACCTAGATAATTGCACAACTGAGTTAAAAATTTTTGTTCACCGAAACCACTGCATACTAATGTTTATAGAAGCTTAGTTCATAATCATCAAAACCTGGAATCAACCAAGATATTCTTAATTTTGTAAAAATGCAGACTATAGGCACACGTGCCCAAGAGAAAAAAGTGAAAAGAGATTTTCATCATATTTATCTCTCCTCCATGGCTTACGGAATGCTGTCTTCCTCTTCTTCCTGGTATTCCAATTTAGAACATCTCTCAGCATATATTATGGAGACTCTGAACAAAGTGCACATACAGGAAAGAAACCTTTATTACCCACAGGGAACATTGCCATATGAAATAAAATTGGCTCAACTAGTACTGCAGGCTCAAGACAAGAACTTAAGAATTCACCTGGTTGACAATTTTCAGCACAGAATTCAATTAGAAGTTCAGTAACTCGAAGTCAATTTGTGGTCTAATTTCAACAGACAACAAGCTTTAAGAAAAAGTAATGAGTCACGATTGTGAAGTAAGGAGTATAAGCTTGCAGCCCACTGTGACCCCTGTGGCCTTGGTTACATCAGGATCAGTGTATTGCCACCTCTGTGCATCAGTACCCATTGTTCTAAGTAGTCTTTGATAGAAACATGTTATGACAGTGATACACGCAAAATTATCGTTCAGACTGAAGAATTTGAAAAGATTAACCACTACTAGAAAATAAGGTCTAGGTATGTCAATGTGTGTGTACGTGTGTGCTGCACTGTATAAACATATATATATAAATGTGAATGTATATATATAAGATAATCAGATATTAAGTAATTAAGGACCCTGAGAATTAGAAAAATTAGTACTGATTTACATTTTACAATTAAATACATGCATACATGCATACATTTCAGGTATTAAAAAAACTGAAACCAATATATACTTGTATACAGATCAAATCACTCATGTTTATTATTTGTCCAAGTAAAATCAATGTAATTTTGTTACTTTTTACATAATTGAAAATAAAAGAAGACATCCATCTTATTTTATACATACTTTTAAACTTCAGACAAAACTTTAATGAAATCACAGAATTAACTGCCTGACCATTTCCAGCACAGTAAAACAAATAAAGAAAAACTCATTAGAAAAGTGTCCATTAATGACCAAACATTAACCCATTATATATGCTTTAATCACATTCACATTTTCTGTGGCATTAACATATTCACATTTAGGAATTCTAATGTTACTCATTATCAAACAGACATATTTTGCTTTCAAGAAATAAAAGTAGACCAGGTACAGTGTCTCATGCTTGTAATCCCAGCATTTTGAGAGGCTGAAGCAGAAAGACTGCTTGAACGCAGAACTTAGAGAACAGCCTGGGCAACATAGCAAGACCTTAGTATCTACAAAATAAGCCGGGCTCGGTGGCTCAGCCTGTAATCCCAGCGCTTTGGGAGGCCGAGGTGAGTGGATTGCCTGTGCCCACAGGATTGAGACCCACCTGAGCAACTTGGCAAGACCTCATCTCTACAATAAATCAAAAATTAGCTGGGCGTAGCGCGCGCCTGTAGTTCCAACTACTTGGAAGGCTGAGGCGGAAGGATCGCCGGAGCCCAGCAGGTCGAGGCTGCGGGAGCGGCCACTGCACTCCAGTCCGGGTGACAGAGTGAGACTCCAACTCAAAAAAAAAAAAAAAAAGAAAGAAACAAGGAGTCATGACAATACCCCAAGAACAAGTGGGGCGACAGACAGGACCCTAGACTGTGGCAAATCAGTAGAACTGGATTCTTCTCATCTTGACTCTAAATCATTCTCAGTGATACTCTAGTATCACTCAGTACCAGTGTTGTCTCTCCTGAAATGAGGACTCATCCTAAATGAGCCATGTCTCTTCTCACTCGTTTGTTTTGTGACTTACAAAGGAACACACGGAAAGGGGAGATGGAGGAGGCAAATGTTTACTGTGAACCTACTATGCTAGAGGCATTAAAGGCAGAAGGCGTCTTTACTGCCATGCTCAGGAACAATGGAAATATATTAATTTTACAATTTATTGGACACTTTTATTAAATGGTAGGATATGAGGCCTAATATGAGCTTTGTTTAGCCATGTTTTATGAATGTGAAGACTGGGATTGTCAGGACTTGTTTTATGCTGAGAGGCTAAAAGTTATTACTAAATTTCTGGCATTGTTTTAGGCAATAATAACTTGAAGTGTCCATGCTCTAGGTGTTTCTAGAACCATGAAGTAGTTAAATTATTATCACAGTATTAAAACAGGAAAAGCACACATTTTTTTTTGAGTCGGGGTCTCACTCTGTTGCTCAGGTTGGAGTGCAGTGGCAGGACCATAGCTCACTGCAGCCTGAAACTCCTGAACTCAGGCAATCTTTCTAGGTCAGCCTCCTGAGAAGCTGGGACTACAGGGGCCTGCCAGCACATGCGGCTGGACTTTTCGATTTTCTGTAGAGATGATGTCTCACTATGTTGCCCAGTTCTGATCTCGAACTCCTGAGCTCAAGTGATCCTTTGCCTCAGCCTCCCAAAGCACGGGGATTACAGGCATGAACCAACATACCCAGCCGGGAAATATACTTTTTTAGACAGAAAATTACTTCTAGAACCAGGGAACAGTAGATAAATTATTACCTCTGTATCATAAAATTAAACTTGCGAAGATCATCTTTTTTAGTTTAAAAAATAATTTAAAAAATACAATAAGATTCTCTAGTATTAAACTATAAGAAGATAATTGAACCTAATAAAGAATTATGATGGCTCACAATTCCTCTGCAGAACTTCTGGAAATGAATCAAATTTAGCAGATAAGGGGGCGTACAAAATTGCAGAATTAGAGGCATTCAAAAGGAATATGCCATGAAGTGCCAGGTTTGAGGAATGTAAAATATAGGGTTGTGAAGGGGGGGAAAAAAAAGAAAAAATTTTCACTTACCATAAAGCCACAAGAATTCCAAGAGCAAAGGGTTTATAAAAGAGGAAATGAACATGCAAATTACATGAATGCATGATTTAAGAATGCACAGGCAATGCTGGAGTTTCTAGACTTCCATCTTTCTGTCCTACTTGGCAGGCTCACTTTGCTACCTCAAAATTCTGTCTCCTTGAAGCCACTAAATCAGCTAACTAAATTACACCGAGGCATGTGGCCGGAAATATTGTGTTTTCATCTCATAAATTCGAATCTTTGTAAACGACTTGCTAGAATATACTTTTTATTTTGCTGGCATCCAAGTGTTCCTACACATACAAAAATCTGAGCATCCAAAAGAAACATTCTTGGAAGCAATGACTTCCAAGGGTTTTGTATACTGAAATCCCTGGGCCAAATCTTTTTTGTACAGCCTTTAATTAACAATGGCTTTTCTCACTTCAAAATGATTGGAAAAAAAAATCAAGAGAAGAATTACTTTGTGTCAGGTAAATATGATAGGAAATGCAAATCTTAGTGCCCATGAATAAAGTTTTACTGGAACACAGCCATGCTCATTTGTTTACTTACGTCTACTGTGGCTTTTGAGATACAAAGGCAGAGTTGAGTTGTTGAACAGAGATCACAAAGCCTAAAATATTTTTGACTCACAAAGCCTAAAATATTTTTCTACCTGACTCTTTTCAGCAGTAAAGGAATATCCCTAGAGATGCCAAAAAAATCGCTACCCTGTTCCGACCAATAAACCAGACAGAGCTTGCACTGACCATCTGCATTTATAAGACCAGTCAGCCCAAAGGTCCAGTTCCATTGAGTCTTTGACTCATATTTATCCAAATTAACATGAGCATCTGAAGCGTTTTCACTGTGTAAACGTGGCCCAATTCTATCTGATACTGCCACACTTTTTTAGTCAAATTTTATTCACTTCATTGCGAGTGATGTTTTTACGTTTAAAAATATTTACTTTTTAAAGGGCTCTCAGTTTACCAGCTGCTATGCAAAGCATGGAAAGAGAAAATTCCTGTGAGGAGAAACCTTGAGATGTCTTCTCATGACCGAAAGTTCATTAGAAAATGGCAAATGAATAGTTAAGAAACCACACTGTTCCCTCCCCTCTTCTGGGAAGACTGACTGAAAGCCACTGAGAATCAACCCACACTTTATCTTTCTGTGCCCATGTCCCTTCCACCTCTGTCCAGGTCCCTTTCGCTCTCAGGGGTGGGGTAGGGCTCGCTCTCTCTCTCTCTCTCTCTCTCTCTCTCTCTCTCTCTCTCTGGGTGTATGTGTGTGTCTCAACTGTTTGGTTTTGTGCTGCACCCAACCCAGCAAATACTGTTTTATTCCTAAATCAGAAACTTGGTGTGGCAATACCAAACTTGCAGTCCAGCTTTGTGGGACAATTTCAGCTGCCCCCTTATCACTGAGTTTTAGAGAAATTCCAGGAGAATCTCATAGTCATGCGGGCCATACTGTAACGGTATCATCTTATTCTCCATGTGCAAGCTATGAATGCTAATTTGAGTTTCTGCCAAATACTGTAGACAATCGTTATTGCAAACAGGAGCTGCCTCATGTGACGTTTGGGAAAGAGACGTGAAGGGAAATTCTGCCGGAGTAAGTGGTCAATGAAGGTGCTCGGAGGGGGAGATCAGGGCCTCACGTCCCTGGCTGGTCACCCCATCTCTTCCTCCTCTGTTAAGTTCAGTGGCATTATGCAAAAACAAGAGAACAAAACAAGAAGGAAAAAACCCCCACCTTTCCCATATCAAGCATAGAGGACATCTCTGCAAACAACTGCCTTTGGGTACACACTGAAGAAGGAGGGTTTTTCTTAGGACTGTACTGACCCTTCCAACTCACGGCATTCTTCACCTACCTCCTAACCAACCAGCCAACCAACAGGAAGACAAAACACTCCTCTGCCTCCATGTTCAAAACGAAGCAAAACCCGGGAGTAAGTTTCTCTGGGTCTGGTGTAAAACACTACAAGTTAGAAGAAGGTAAAAATTACCACCCTGAGGGGTGCAGTGACTCAGGGAATTTTCACTTCTGTTGACTATAAATGAGCCTAGTTTTGGAACCAAAAGTAGGGACAAATAATGGGAGTATATGAAGCCAACTTCATTGGCATTTAGTGGGTTGAAGGGTGGACCCTGCAAAGATATGTCTAAGTCCTAACCTCCGGTACCTGTGAATATGACCTTGTTTGGAAAAAGTTAAGGATCTCAAGATGAGGCCATCTTGGATTAACTGGGTTGGTCCTAAATCCAGCTGACAAGTGTCCTTACAAGAGACAGATGAGGGGGGACAGAGAGAGAAAGACAGAGAGAGAGAGAGAGAGAGAAAGAGAGGGGGGAGATAAAGTGATGTAAGGATGTAAGGATGGAGGTAGAGATTGGAGTAATGTAGTCATAGTCATAAACCAAGGAATACCTGGAACCACCAGGAATTAAGAGAGATAAGGAGGGATTTTCAGCCGGGCTCAGTGGCTCAGCCTGTAATCCCGTGCCTTGGGAGGCTGAGGTGAGTGGATTGCCTGAGCCTGTGGGTTCAAGACCCGCCTGGGCAATTTGGCGAGACCTCATCTCTACAATAAATCAAAAAATTAGCCGGGCATGGTAGCGCGCACCTGTAGTTCCAGCTACTTGGAAGGCTCAGGCGGAAGGATCGCCGGAGCCCAGCAGGTTGAGGCTGCGGTGGCCAGGAGCGGCCACTGCACTCCAGTCTGGGTGACAGAGTGAGACTCCAACTCAAAAAAAAAAAAAAGAAGGGATTCTCTCTTAGGGCCCTTGGAAGAAGCACAACCCTACTGATACCTTGGCCATGGACTTCTGGTCTCTAGGACTGTGAGAAAATAGGTTTCTGTCATTGTAAGCCAAGCTTGTGGTGATTTGTTAAGGTAGTAGGAAACTCATCCAGCTCAGACCGAGATTGCACTTTCCCACACTTGAGACCAGTGTGTTCCCCAGAGATGGCACGCTTCCTTGTTGGGGCCCCTCTCTCCTGGAGGAAGCACTGGTCTCCCACCCAGCACATACTCAGTTGTCAAATGAGCAAAATCAGTGGTCATTTTGATTTTGCTATGATCTGAATGTTTGTGTTCCCCCAAGAATTTGTATGCTGAATCCTAATCCCCAATGTAATAGTATTAAAAGGGTGGGGACTCTGGGAAGTGCATAGTCATGTGGGTGGAGCTCTCATGAATGGGATTAGTGGCCTTATAGAAGAGGCCTCAGAGAGCTGCCCTGCCCCTTCCGTCATGTGAGGACACAGCGAGATGGCGCCATCTGTGAACCGGGAAATGATTCCTCACCAAGACACCAAAACACCTTGACCTTGGACTTCCCGGCCTTCAGAACTAATGAGAAATAAATTTCTGTTGTTTATAAATCACCTAGTCTATGGTATTTTGTTATAGCAGCCAAATGGACTAAGACACTGTTTGAGGCCTCCTTACAGTCTAAAGATCCCTTTCTTCTTTCCTTCGGAAGTCTGACTCTCACAGTTTTTCTTTTTTTTTTTGAGTTGGAGTCTCACTCTGTCACCCAGGCTGGAGTGCAGTGGCATACTCACAACCGCAGCAGTCTTGACCTGCTGGGCTCAGGTGATCCTTCCACTTCAGCCTTCCAAGTAGCTGGAACTACAGGCATGCGCAACACACCTGGCTAATTTTTCTTGACCTACTGTAGAGACCAGGTCTCGCCAAGTTGTTCAGGCTGTTCGAGCCCATGGGCTCTGGCAGTTCTCTCACCTTGGCTTCCCAAAGTATTGGGATTATAGGTGTGAGCCACTGCTCCCGGTCCACAATTTTTTTTAAGCTGCCTAACTTTCTAGGTTTTGCTAATCTTCCTAGTAATTACAAAATTGTCTTTCACTCTTGGCTCCAGCCAGAAATTAGATGTGGAGAGCAATCACAGGAAGGTCACTTTCCCATATTTGAGATCATTAAAGCATCAAGCCTTTAATGACATTAGCATTTTTTTCAAAAGGTGGGATTTTCCTAGTCAATCCTGCCTGTACTCTTTTGCCAAAATAATAAAAATATTTAAACTACAATAAAAAGACCCTCCAAATAACAGAGAAAGAAGCTACATGTGTATTACAGTAACGTCTGATAAGCGGGAGCAGACACCCCAGGAATACACTCAGTTCCATCAAAAAGAAAAGTGAGTTAAATCCAGTTGCTCAGCATCATGTAATTCAAACAACCAAGTGAAGTTATGAGATTTCTGCTCTGCAACCATGGGCCATGCTATGTCAGGGCAGTCCATTAGGAAGATAACATTATGTCACATAATTTTTGGCAGTTAGGTAGGCAGAGAATGATCAATTGACTTCAATGTAACTGGAGCACTGAGAGAATAATTAAAAGGTTCCCTTGACCCTAGATGGGAGTTACACCATTTGGAACAACACACACACACACACACCACACACGAGTTCTTATTTAGGATGAATGACATGACACCAAAGCCAAGACTCAGGGCTTTATGAAGCTCCCAGGAGAGATGATGAGATACGAGAAGACACGTGCTCTGGTCAAGAGTCCATAACACAGGCATTCTCCAGGGGATCGATGCTAGGCTCCAGAGCTGCTAACCTCCTGGTGTCATCCTGAAAGCCCATCTCCATAGCACATTTTCTTTTGGCACAAGGACAGGGATCAAGTTACAAACTACTCCCGTATTCTACCAGCTATTAACAGTCCTACCTCGGACTTCATTTCTATGTCTAGATGAGATCCTTCTGATTCTTCATCAACTGCACTCCCAAGAGCGTCTCCTTTTCCAGCTGCAGACGTAAAATCAGTATCCATTGATTGGTGACTGCAGACTAGGACACCTACCCTCTTCCCAAAGCTCAATCATGTTTCCATCCTTTGCCCTCCATGTGGCTCACAGCAGCACACCTCCAATCGGATCCTATCTACCACCGGGTCTGCATTCCTCTCCTGTTCCTTCCCCTGAGGTCCTTTCTGTGGCTCTCAAACAATACCCAGCAAATTCTTCCCTCATGTAAACTCCCAGTCATCCAAATCAATCAACCATTTGACACATGGGCTTGACTGCCTACTATGGGCTTAGCTCATATGAGTGTAGAGAAAGAGAACAGAGATGCTCACTACCTCAGAGCTACATACATAGTGTCAAATAAATATTTGCTCAGTCTACAAATAAACAATTAGAATGGGAATCAGATGACAAAAGTGCTCAAGTAGAAGCATTCTGCCTTGATATGGTGCAGGCGGTCACCACAGGTTGCCACATACACAGAAGTGACAAGATGCAGGTGGCATATTAGTGAGGTGGCAAGGAGGTGGGGTGCACCTCTGGGACAAAGTGGGAAGGAAGCAGTGATGAATGCAGGAGTGAAGATGGGTTCAAAGATGGCTTGAGTATAAAAACAAGGGACCGTGCACTTAATTCAGCATGAGGGATGAGGAAAAGGGAGGCTGATCTCATAGAAGGTCCTGGCTCAAGCACGCCCTCTGTCCCAATGACCCCAACCTCCTGGTGTCATTTTGATCTTCCTCTCTCCCTGTCCTCTGTCCAGCGCACATCAGCAGCCCTGAAGCTCGCAGTCCTCAAACCGTGCAAGCGAATTATTACTCCCATCTCCAATGCCAGCTCCTCTTCTCCTTGGGTGATGTCACTATTAACCCACTTGCCCATGTCAGCACCCAGAACATTCTGGGGCCCGCGGCAGAGGTGCTTCCTTGGAGAAGACAGAGAAAGACAGGAAAGGGATGAAGACAAGAGGGTGAGGAAGAGGAGGAGAGAGGGGGTGGTCCATTAGATAAAGAATGCACTGCATTCTCTATGTCATCTGGAGGGAGGGTCTAGTGAAGACCCAATGACTTCCTTTCAATGGCAAGACACAGGCAGAGGCCAGTGAGCTGGGGAGGCAGGAGAGGAAAGAAAACACAACCCACTCGGAAATAAAACATGACCAGAGATGTCATGCTCACAGGCTTTTGCTCCTGCTGGGAAGATGTCCCCATATGCTCGGGGTCCATCGAATCCCTCAGCACGCAGCCTATGGGCCTCCTTCCCAGTCTACTCCCTGACTGGGCTGGATGTGCCCAAGTCCTCCCCTAGGGCCAACTGGGCACTTGTCTATCAGTGCAATGATGTGTTTCCTTCTCTGATCTTGGGACTCTGAATGGACACCTCTCAAGCCCCCATACCCAACCCAGTGCCTAGCAAAGAGAAAGTGCCTATGAACAAATGAATGAGGAAAAGGAGAAAACAGAATGCGGGCTATTCCTTCAAAACCTCAGACAAGAAAGAGAGGAAGGAGAGAGCTCAGGCCCTGGAAAGACAGGCAGGGCCAAGGAAGCATGTCTGTGGAAAGAGGAGCCTGAGCCAGTTCAGAGTTAGAGGGCAGAAGAGGATGCCAAGAGCCTGCCAAGAGCCTGACGAGGTCAGGAAGAGGGAGCCACGGGGGTCCTGCGGAGAAGGGCCGAGAGCACAGAGGGGTGAAGGCCAGCCCAGAGCAGGGACGGGGAAACCTCCCTTGCTAGGACTGGAAGGAAAGGGGTGAGGTGGGTGAGGCTTGGGGGGGGCGGGCAGTGAGAGGGAAGAATGGTCTGCACGTTGAATGAGTTCTTGTCCTGGTGTCTCCTTTTTCTGAGTAAAAAATAGGAGGAGGAGTCAGACATGAAGCAGCAGATACATGCATACAAATGGAAACAGAAAGAAAAAAAGTGACCAGGTTTGGAATATCTTCCCAGAAGAAAAACAACTAACATTTATTGAGCCATGTCTTACACATTAGGGGTCGGGGCCAAATTGTGTCCCCCTCCCTCAAACTTGTATGCTGAAGTCCCAACCTTCAGTGCCTGAGAATGTGGCTGTGTTGGGAGGTAGGACCTTGAGAGGTAATTAGGTTAAAAGGAGGCCATTAAGTGAGTGCTAATTCACTTAGTACTGTCCTTATAAGAAGAGGGAATTAGGACACAGAGGGTACGGAGGAAAGCCCATAAAGACCCCAGGAGAAGGCAGCCACCTGCAAACCAAGGAGAGAGGCCTCAGGACAAACCAACGCTGCCAACAGCTTGGTGTGGGACTTCCAGCCTCCAGAATTGCGAGAAGTTAAATTTCTACTATTTGAGCCACTCCGTCTGTGGTATACTCGGCTATGACAGCCCTAGAAAACAAACACACCAGGAATGGCATGAAGAACTTCAGCTCAGTGATCTCGTTCCATTCCATGGCCTGTCCGTCTAGGTCCATTTCCCTTCTCAGTTTGCAGGGGGAACAGTGAGGGCAGAGCTTGTGCAGGGTCTCCGAGGGCACCTTGCCTGTGCACGGCCCCATCAGTAGGACTCCAGAAGCCACAATCCTAAATACCACATGACCAATCCCTAGCTCAGGGCTCACATCAATCTGCCCGTGTTGGAAACCCCCACCTCGAAACACATCATAGCTCCTCTCCGTTGATGGTGTCTCCAGCATCACCGAGCTGATAGTCAAGAGCAGGGAAGGTAGGAGAGGCCTGGAGTGTAGGCGGAGACCACAGGTCAGAGGGATCAGAGGGACCAGAGGGCCTGTGGGGGGGAAAGAATGCTGGAGAGCCAGAGGTGACTCTCGGTGTTGCCAGGGAAAAGAAGAAAAAGGGGTTGGACCCACAATAGGCCAAAGACCTCGGTGGACAGCCTATGGCACCAGCCTGGTGTGCCAGAAACACAAGGGCATGGAGGTCACACAGAGGGGTCCACACACTCCGTCTTGACAAGTCCCCGTCCACAGAGTACGGGAAGGGCACCAGGATGCCTTTCTCTTCAACCAACTCCCAGGGGGGACCAGGCACACCTCCAGAGCTGGAGGCCACGCCCAGCCCATTTTCTGCCAAAGTTCTGACCCTGTAGCTTTACCTAAAATGGTCCTGAAGCTGGAAACCAAAGGGGGAGGGAGGTTAGGATCCCTGAGCCAAGGAGACAAATTGGCTTTTGGACACTTTGAGCTTGAGTATCACACAGATCTGCTTGGCGTCTTGTCTTGATTCTTTCCCAGTTCGGCCCTAACTCAGCCTGACTTCCTATCAGGGTTCTGTGGAGACCTGATGTCTAATGGCACTTGGGCCAACCTCCCTCGCCCTTCTCTGACCAGCTGGGTAGATGCCCCGCCCACTCTGAAAGTCAGTGGCCCTTTACTTGGTGTGATTCAGAAACTTTCATGACACACCACCCGCTCCAAGCCCAAAGCGAACGTTCCTGTGATGTGTGAGGAGACCAGACCCTCTGGACTCCGTTTCCCAGTGTGGGCAGCCCTTGTGGTTCATCACAGGACCACTGGGCAAAGACACAGAGGAGAGCCGGTTATCCAGGGAAACTCCTGGCTTCCCCCTTCATGAACCGTTTAGCTGATTAAGCTGACTCCCTTGAGATTTCAAGCTGACCCCTAAAGGATGCTTTCCAGAGCAGTATAGAGGTGGGGAGAGGAAGCAAGTCAGTCCTGACCAGCTCTGGTCAGGCAGGGGATGACAGGAGGGTCCTGACCAGGTAAGAGGGGATGGCACAGACATCACAAGGCTGGCACAGTGCCGCCCTTCTCCTCCATCTCAGTCTCAGTGTCTTCTGTGTGCTTTTTTCAGCTTGAAAAAAACTAACAACCTTAAATTAATTTTTCTGATTGTTTAGTTTTGGATTCCAGGGGGTACAGGCACAGGTGTTTTTCATGACAGTGAGTTTGGCCTTCTAGGGAGGCTGTCACCCAGGTAGCAAGCATGGACAGTTAGTTTTTCAGCCCTTATTCCCCCTTTCAAAGTCCCCCTGCTTTAAGAGTCCCCCATCTTTGTGTTCATGTGTATCCAGTGTTTAGCTCCCACTTACAAGCGAGAGCCTGTGGCATTTGGTTTTCTGCTTCTGTGTTAATTCATTTAGAATAATGGCCTCCCGCAGCATCCAATTGCTGCAAAGAACATCATTCTGTTCTTCTTTATGGCTGCAAAGTATTCCACGGTCTGTCACTGTACTTTCGTTCTCCAGTTCACCACTGATGGACACCTAGGTGGGTTCCTGTTTTTGCTATCGTGAACAGCAGCACTACTGTTGATGAACCTTTCACCGGTAATGCTCGAACCCATGCGCTTGAGGCAGAATCCTGTGAGTCATGGTGAGAAAGATCCTCCCAGCCCTCACACTTCTTCAAGGTTTCAAGCAGGGTTTCACTGGTTGTACACTGCACTAAGGAACTCTTGCAGTCAACTCAGACAAGCAGACGACGCCTTAACAATGACCAGCACAATGTCCTAGAAGAATTAACAAAGCTGCAGAAGGGCCCTAAAGCCAGCACTTTGGGAGGCCAAGGAGAGTGGATTTCCTGAGCCTGTGGGATGGAGACCTGCCTGGACAACTTGATGAGACCTCATCTCTACAATAAATCAAAAATTAGTGGGGCGTGATAGCGTGCGCCTGTAGTTCCAGCTACTTGGAAGGCTGTGGCGGAAGGATTGCCGGAGCCCAGCAGGTCGAGGCTGCGGTGGCCGGGAGTGTGCCACTGCACTCCAGTCTGGGCGACAGAGTGAGACTCCAACCCAAAAAAAAAAAAGGAGTTTAAACCTTAGCAGAATCTGGATTTTATTACTTAAGGAATTGCATCGGAAACAGTCAAAGAGCTACATCTGTAAAACTTGCACTCTCTCTAGATGTTAAGAAACAACAAAAATAAAATGCTGTATTTCGCATGTATATATTACATATATATATATATAAAATTCAAATTTTATCAGCTGTTCCAAATATATGTTACTACATGGATATCAGGAAGCTGAATGCAGAACCATGAGCCTCATAAATGCCAGCTGATTATGCCTGCCTCAGAGTGTCTGAGCAGACTGGCAAGTCCCCCCACCCCCCAGCAATCTGTCTGCATTTCTGCATTCCCTCCATGGGCTGGGCAGCGAGAGGGAAGAGTATGCCAGGCACTCACAGCTCAAACAAGTCACCTGAGGGCAAGCAGAGGACCGGTGAGCATGAGGGCTTCTTTCTGATGAGCTACCCTTTGGAGAATGACTCCCCCTAAGCCCTTTTGACTTTAGCACATTGCTCTCCACTGCCCCAATGCTAGGTGATTGCTGGCTTGAGTACAGAAACGCAGGCCTTCAATACAGATGGCCAGGTGTGTTCTAATGGCTATGTCTCTGTCATTCTTTAGGACACCTTGAATAACGAGTGAGGTAACACCTATAATACAGCCAGACCATGGCCAGAGATGGGTGCTGGTGGTGGTAAGGAGAGGGAGGCTGACTAGAGCAGATGATTGAGTTTAGAAAATCCCAGCTCATCAATGCAGGTCTACTCTTCAGTAACTAGCAAGGGTGCAATATACCCACAAGAACAGCTTTGCACTCAAGGACTAAGGTCAGGTCTGGGTGTTGTTCTAACAGCCTAGAAAATGGCGGAAAGCTGCTAATTTATTTCCCCAGGAAGAAAGTCAAGGTTCAGAGACAACTCTGGGTGAATAGGACACACTTCCTCTCCTCAGTGGGCCCAAGGACCCTGGGAACAAGGGTTCGGTGAGTATTCAAATGCCAGCCCTCTTTACAGACTGGGGTAGATAACATGAGGCAAAGTGGCATTGTCCTGGCATGAAATCTTAAAGAAGTATTACCAATGATTAATTACAAGTGGGCATCAATTCCAGATGGTCACTCTACTCACAAAATACAAACAGTATATGAAGAAAATACTTGCCCACGAAGAATTGATTTTCTGCCATGGGCAGCTTAGCATTCCTGTCTTTCAATCCATAAGTCAACATGCACTACCTTTATAAACTGCTTTCCATTCCTACCCCTTAAAACTAGATTAAAATTAAGGTAGGAAAACTCAGAAATAGCACACAGCCAAATAACTTGCCACTATTTTAACAATGAAATAGAATTTGAAAACCCTCAAAGAACAACCAACATGTGATTTCACATTTCTCCACTTGGTGTCTCTAGAACTCCAGGAAACTCACACGTATGTTCTGCCTGTTACACTTTCACACTTTTTTTTCCCGTTAAACGCTCCATTTCATGCAAAAAAAAACCCCAAAAAAACAAAAAACCACAAAATGACAATAGCGTGAATTATCAGAAAAGTGGAATTATCTTCTAAAAAGTTTGTAAATTCAGGTGAACACCCAAACAAGATACACACCTATAATTTAATTTACAATACTAGTAAGGGTAATAACCTTTTTTTTTTTTTTTTAATCGAAGTCTCACTCTGCCACCCAGGCTGAAGTGCAGTGGTAGGATCACAACCACTGGGATTATAGGTGCACACCACCATGGTAAGTTAATTTTTTTTTCCTTAGAAATGAGATCTCACTATGTTTCCCAGGCTGGTCTCAAACTCCTGGGTTCAAGTAACCCTCCTGCCTCAGCCTCCCAAATTGTTAGGATAACAGGCATGAGCCACCGCGCCCAGCCCAACCACCATTTACAGAGTGCAGGCCACAGTGCTAAGTGCTTTACCTAGCCTGTCTTATTTAATCCTTAAAACACTATCGTCCTTGAATGGCAGTTATTGTCTTTATTTTTAAAATGAGAAATCTGAGCCCTGCTGAGGTTAGGAGCTTGTCAGACTTTGCCCAGGGCCCAATCTCGGGTAGGGTCTTAAGCAATGAGGCCACACAGAAGGGGAAGCCACATCTTTGTTCTAGAGAAACACGGTCCAGCTGGGAGACAGTCCCTACCCACAAAAGACAGCAGCCCGCAGGCTGTAAACTAAGTGCCAAGTGTCTGTCCAACAACTCTTAAAAGCAAAACAATACAGCCAGGGGTCTGAGAGACTTGAGGAGGGACTCATCAGTGAGGCTTCGCGGGTGACAAGAAGCACCAGCTAACACCCGCAGGGCATTGAGGACTGAGACAGCCAGAAGGAGACCATGAGAGCCGGGTGAGGTCCACACAACGCTTCTAAACATCCCCTGCCACTGCTTGGCAAATGCGTGGCAGCCAGCTCATAAGCGATATTGTTCCCAGAGCTGTCCTTTCTAGTGAGAGCCTGAAAGGCCCCCTCATTTCTCGCTGCTTTCCACTCCTGGTCAAAGTACTGACTCATCGTGTTTTTGGCTAAGAGGGAACAGACTGGATTTCCAACCCCCTCTTTCTCTTTTAAAAAGACGCTGAGTTGGCTCCCCGATCAAGGGGTGATGATTCACTGAGAACACATCCTGATGGCGAAAACCCAGTCATGGTCATTACCTCATTCAAACCTTAGCAGCTGGAGAGCCGTGAGTTTTCAAAATGTGTTTCCCTGCAGTAAGGGCTGAAAATGACCTTTGTCTCGGCAGAGGCAACCACATGCAGGCGACCCGGTCCCTCTTCTCTTGGACATGAAGGGTTCTCTGAGTAAGTCTGGCATCAGGACAGCTGGATCTGAGCACACTGGGTCTTTTGTCATTCTTGTAACGTGTATCACAACTGGAAGTTTGCTGTTGGAAATATACTGAAATCTCATATATTTGGGATCAATGGGAGACACCCCCCATTTTAATACTGAGGCAAAATCCACGCAACATACATTCTACCATCATCACCGTTTTTAAGTGCACAGCTCAGTCATGTTAAGTACATTCACACTGTTGTGTGACCGTCCCCACCATCCATCTCCAAAACTCTTTTCATCCTGTAAAAATGAAACTCGGTACCTATGAAACACCAACTTCCCGTTCCCTCTGCCCCCTAGTCCCTGGCAACCATCCGCCAACTTTCTAACTCCATGGTTTGGAATACTCCACGTACCTCAGGTAAGTGGAAACATGCAGTATTTGCCTTTTTGTGGCTGGCTTCTTTCACTTAGCACAATGTCCTCAAGGTTCATCATGGCATAGCATGCATCAGAATTCCTTTGCTTTTTTCTTTTTTAAGATAGTTGTTCTTTTAGAGTCGTCTTAGTATATAGAAAAATTGAAAGGAAGATACAGAGATTTCCCATAGATTCCTTCTCCACACACTTACAGCCTCTCTACATAAACTTCCCTCTAAAGCATACATTTGTTACAACTGATGGACTCACGCAGACACATCATTATCACTCAGAGTCTACAGGCAACATGAGGATTCATTCTTGGTAAGGGGCATGCTCTGTGTTTGGACAAATGTACGACACATATCCACCATTATAGCAGATAGCAGAGTAGTTTCACTGCCCTTAAGAATCTACTGTGAGGGTACGATGGCTCATACCTGTTATCCCAGTACTTTGAGAGGCCGAGACAGGAGGATGGCTTGAGCCCAGGAGTTCGAGATCAGCCTGGACAACATAGTGAGACTGCCTCTCTACAAAAATAAAAAAGGACACCGGGAGTGATGGCATGCCCTTGTGGTGCCAGCTTCTCAGGCAGTGAAGGCAGAAAGATCACCTGAGCCCAGGAGTTCAAGGCTACAGTGAGCCATAATCAAGTCACTGTATTCTAGCCTAGGTGACAGAGTGAGGCCCCAACTAAAAAAAAAAATCCCCTGTGTTCCTTTCTTTTTAAAGCTGAATACTATTTCATGTCAGGTGTCTACCACATTTTATTTATCCGTCTTCTCTTAGGGGAAACTTGGGTTGCTTTCACCTTTGGGCTATTGTGAATAATGCTGCTATGAACATACATGTAGATATTTATTTCAGACCCTGCTGTGAATTATTTTGGGTATATACCCAGAAGGGGAATTGCGAGATGATACAGTCATTCTATTTCTAATTTTTTGGGGAATTGTCATGGAATACTGTTTTCCATAACAGCCGCACCATCTTACATTCCCACCAACAGTGCACAAGGGGTCCAATCTCTCCACATCTTCACCAACACCTGTCATTTCATGATTGTTTTGTAACAGCCATCCCAGTGGGTGTGAGGTAGAACCTTTCATTCATGCATTTTTTCAACTCTTCCCGAGGTTGAAATCTGCTGAATTTTGTAAAAGTCCTAACTACAAAATAGTGCGGTCATACCTAATGGCTAGAGAAGCGCATTCTTTATCCCCTGGAAGGAGGCTGGGACAGAAAGGAGGTGTCAAAGCTGCCAACAGGCTAAGTACTTTTCATAAGGGAAAGAAGGGACCAAGTCTCTAGCCATTTCTGTTGGAGCAACCAATTTAAGTGAATTTCAACTCAGTGAAGTCAGAATTTGTCAGAGTTCCACCAATTCCTAAAGCCAGAGTGGGCCCACAGCAAGAGTACAATGTGACTATGTAACAAGGCAAAACCAAAATTGCTACAAATAACACAGGTGATGCTTTACTGTCAGTCTTCAGATCTGGAATTTAATTTCTCAAAAATCTAAAACCTGATCACTAAATCACATCTGTTGGGAGAGGCACAAATGTTTCAGAAGTGTTCAAAGTCTGTCTGCCAGGGTGAATTGCTTTTTCGTCTGCTTTCTTTATCATGCTTCCTGAAGGGTTCAGAACTCTAAAAATATCAAGAGGGCTGGGCACAGTAGCTCACACCGGTAATCCCAGCACCTTGGGAGGCGGAGGCGAGAGGGTTCAAGACCAGCCTAGGCAACTTGGAGAGACCTCATCTCTACAATAAATCAAAGAATTAGTCAAGCATGGTGATGCGTGAAATTTCAGCAACTTGGAAGGCTGAGGAGGAAGGACCTCCTGAGCCCAGCAGGTCAAGGATGCAGTGGCTGTGAGCGTGCCACTGCACTCCAGCCTAGGCAACAGAGTGAGACTCCGACTCAAAAATAAAAAATGTCAAGAGAGGCACGGGAAATCTTTTCCCAGAGCCTTCTGTCCTAAGGGTGGTGGAAAGAGTTCATCTCACCAGGTTCGGTGGTTCAGCCTGTAATCCCACACTTTGGGAGGCCGAGGTGAGTGAATTGCCTGAGCCCGCAGGTTCGAGACCACCTGGGCAACTTGGCGAGACCTCATCTCTACAATAAATCAAAAAATTAGCCGGACATGGTAGCGCATGCCTGCAGTTCCAGCTACTTGGAAGGCTGAGCGGAAGGATCGCCGGAGCCCAGCAGGTCGAGGCTGCAGTGGCCGGGAGCAGCCACTGCACTCTAGTCTGGGTGACAGAGTGAGACTCCAACTCAAAAAAAAAAGAGTTCATCTCTGGAAAGCACTTCTGCCCAAGAGCCAAGCTTGTTCAAGCTCATGTTAGGACCACTCTCCACCACTTGGTCTTTCCATGACCAAGAACACAAGCAGACTCAGGTTCAGCGGAGACCCTTGAGCCTGAATCCTTCATCAGGAAGTTGAGAATTTGCATAAAAGAAGGACTAGTGCCTACAGGAGACTGCTATGAATTGCAATCTGAAACCTGGGTCTGACTGGACCTCTCCACTGTGGGCAAATTGCTCAATTGCTTTGGCTCCCGTGTCCTCAACTGTGAAATGGGGCAAATATCCATCACCGCTAGTGGTGCGGGCTAGCTCAGTGAACACGGCTGGCAGCACACAGGTTGTCAATACATCTCAATCTGGTGCCAGAGAACCATTTATTTTTACAACCAGAGCCTAGCAGAATAACCACAGAAAGTTCCCTTTCAGTCACTGATCTTTAAGGTAGATGTCTGTCTGTCAGCTGAGAATAGGGCTTCAGCCAACCTTCGCAAAGTCAACGTTGATACAACGGAATTCTTTGGGCATCTTTTCAAGGTCTCTGAAGAACAGCTGTGCCCCCTGTGACACTTGGACGAAGTCTCACTTGCCTCATGCCATTCGCTCAGACCAAGTGACATTGCTGAGACATCTCTGGGTACTCTCCACCTTGGAGAATCTGGGCAGAGCCCAGAAAGTCATAGTTTCATATGCCCAGAAAAATCCTACAGTGGGTGAGCGAGCAATTCTATCTCCTCTTCCTGATGGTGCAGTTGGGCTGCAGGCAGCCAAGGCTCAACTCAGAAGTTCCTGAAAAACTCTGACACCCAAACTGTCTGCCTCTGCTTGCTGAATTCCATTTGCCATCTCTCGTAGAGACGCGAATTCTGCCACCATCAACCTTTCCAAGGAAGGGGTGAAAATGTTTTCCACGTGTGTTTGCCCCTTTCCTGTCCCAGCCAGTGTTCCCTCCCACTCTTTGATTTTTCTAGAATTCCCCTGGTCCAAGTATCTTCCTTCTCTTCACTCCCCCCAGCCTTCTCAACCAGCTAATCCCCCCTCCCCCTCTCCCAAGTCCCCAACCTCTGCTGCCCTTGGCTTTCACACCGGGCACTTGACAGCAATCCCATCCCCCCTCCCACGTGTGTGTGCACACACGCACACACACACACGCGTGTGCGAGCACTTGAGAGGCCTCCCAGAGCGGCAGAACCCTGGTCCCTGCAGCACCATAATCTTGTCTCTGCGGTGCCTCCTGTCACCATGGAAACGAGCATTTGCAGGCACTACAGACAGACACAAGTATCACCCATGGCTGGGGCCTGTCAATCCACATGTGAGTGTGTGGGCTTAAAATAGAACTTCTGCGAATAAAAACAGCAATTAGGGGGATCTGGAAATCTTTCTGAATACGGATGCATTTAGCCCTGCCACCAGCTGACTTCCCTTCCACATCATCTTCCTCCACTGGGGTCCCTGACGGAGGTGTGGAAAGCCAATAAGCCTGTTCTCCCTGGAAACCATGCCTCCTGCAAGGGGGATTAGCCATCCTCAGGGATTTACCAGGTCCAAGGTTCAACAAAAGCAGGTGTGGCACTGGCAGGCCCTTTAGAAAATCCAACACTGATCCCTGCTCTTTGCATCCAAAAAAGAAAAAGAAGGAAAAACTGCAGCACTTAACACACAAAGGGCAGGTGATTGAGGAAATGATCAATGAGATGCAACTCATAAGAAGCCAAGACATAACTATCAGGACAGCAGACAAGGTCGTGCATGAAGGACGGCTGCAGAGTCTGTTTATTTTGCAGTTAACAAAGGGTGAGTGACCAAAATGCAACTGCTGGTGATCCAGGTACCAGTAAATGGCACCCTGATGTCATCTCCCTTTTGGTGTTCCTGCAAGGCAAGGTCTTTGGCAGCATTGCTCTTGGGGCTGAGGGACTTGGGGGCCTGCAGAGCCCGGGAGCAGCTCGCCGGAAGGGGCCACTGAGTCCATGCTGCCTCCTCCAGGCCCTTTCCAGAATCTTCCTTCCCTCTGGCTGGGTCCACTCGAAATTTGAAACTAGCCCCCCTCCAAAAAAAATGTATTCCGATGGAAGAAGCAGGCATTTTATCAGGGAAAAAGCCACATCCCCAGCACAGCAGTGTTTACACCCAGATTTACAGAGAAGTGAAAAATCCAAATAATTATAATTGCAGAGCTGGAGAAGGTATCAAGAGGCACAGTGGTTCAGGCCTGTAATCCTAGCACTTTGGGAGACCGAGGTGGGAGGACTGCTTGAACCCAGGAGTTCAAGATCAGCCTGGGTAACAATGTGAGACCTCCTCTCTACAAATAATTTTCGTTAAAAATTAGTCAGGCGTGGTGCCACACACCTGTGGCACCTGCTACTCAGGAGGCTGAGGCAGAAGGATCTCCTGAGCCTAGGAGGTTGAGGCTGCAGTGAGCCATGATCATGCCTAGGTGACAGAGTGAGACCCTGACTCATAAAAAAAAAAAAGGAGTTCATGAGGTCTAACCCCCACTTAGAAGGCAGGTGAAGCAGCATTGTTCCTGTTTTGCAGAAGAGGACCAGGGGATCAAGGATTCAGTCTCAAACCCACCCTACTAAGTCAACACTTAGACGCAGGACCCCTTGAACCTAGTATAGTTTCCATGACATCCGCTCCTAGGTCTACGCTTGACTCTCATTCCTTCACCTCAGCGTGTGCATTCAGAGCTGAACAGCCAAAGATTTTCTGCAGCTAAAGAGTAGTGCAGAAAATCAACAGCATGTATTATGGAGTGTGGAACTGATCACCTCTTTCATAAAAACAGCACTTTTCGCCATCTGACACTGGCTTCTTGAGACAGTTTCTTGTGCTGATCAACGGCTGCTTTCTGCATCTCTGAGTGAATGGCTTTTAGGGTGGGGGGGAGAAATGGAGACATGGATGGGACCCCCATGATCTTCGCAGGCAGATCCAAGATCCTCCCCTAAGCAGCAGGCTGCATTTGTAAGCAGTTTTCTTGGCAGATAACTTGGTTTCTCAGGCTGTGTACTAGTGGATGTGGCAGGGTGATGTCTGTAGAGCACAGGACACGTGACCAGCGAGGGGAGGCCAAGCCATAGAGAGAGGGGGGAAGATGTGGGGAGGCAAATCTCATCACCACAAGGATGCCCAGACAACAATGTTAAAGGCATCTCTGTTTGCACCAAGAAGGCTCAATGTGTTTGTAAAAGCTCCATTCTCCTATTTTGTGTAGAACAGTATTAAAATGACTCTCCTCTCCCTGTGCTCTCGTTAATGGAGTGGAAAAAACGGCAGGGAATGTGCTAGAAAGGACTGGAGCCTGGCTCAGGATGAAATATCGATGGTGACTCCTCCACAGAGGTGCTGGCCCACATGCAGGTGACGTATCAGCGACCTGTTACAGGTCTCCCAGTGCCTGCACCCCCCAGCAGCTGGGCCAAGACCTCCCCGCTCCAGAAGGGTCACCAAGAGACTAGAAGCAGCCCAGCTGAGCAGCACCACAGCCGTTCCTTCCTCTGCAAAAGTAATCCCTGAGCAATTTGGATTTTGCAGAAATCTGCAAACATCTGAATTTGCAAAAATAGTCAGATTTGCAATATCTGAATTGGGTCCAGTTGCTTCCGGTCACAAAACTGAGGTTATACCCCTCGATACTCCTTTTTCGGGGATGGGGGAGACTTACGCAGATTGCCTCGGTGAAGAGGAACACTTTTTTCCTGGTAGTAGTGAGGTGCTGAGTCCTGGCTTCACTTTTTGCATGTACTGCCTCATTTCACATTTATTTTATTTTGCTTTGTTTCTTGAGTCGGGCTGGAGTGCAGTGGCACAATCACAGCTTACTGCAGCCTCAACCTCTTGAGCTCAGGTGATCCTCCCTCCTCAGACTCCTTGAGTAGCTGGGACTATGGCATGTACCACGAAGCCAGGCTAATTAAAACACACATTTTTTTTGTAGAGATGGGGTCTTACTATGTTGCCCAGGCTGGTCTCAAACTCTTGGCCTCAAGCTATCCTCCTGCCTTGGCCTCCCAAAGTGCTGGGATTACAGGTGTGAGTCACTGCACCCAGTCTCTCATTTCATATTCAGAATGACCCTAAAGGGGTGCCACCACGTGGCCTTTTCACAGAAGAAATAAAAGAAGGCTGAGAGAAGACACTTAACCCATGCCAGTAATGAGGCCACAAGTGGGGAGACAAGATGGGAGGCCAAATCAACAAAACTTGCTTCTTTTTCCTCAGATTTTAGGCAACCCAATACGACATGCTCCAAAGGCCGGAAGTGCTTGGTATGAAGGTTTGCTTTTCTGATATATTCTTGATGCCCGAACATTTCTAGAGCTCTTAGGGCATGGTCTCCTCATTACTTCCCATGTTTATTCCTCTAGGGCCCAAGAGCACCCCGTCCTCAGGGGCCCCCAGTCTCAAGTCATCCTCCTGCCTCCTGTGCTGTTGAGGGCAGCCCCAGCAGTCTGCAGGGCCTACTCCTGGGCCCTGCTTTGGAGCGACCTCTGCCCCTTCTTATCATTGCCCTCTTTCCCCGGCACCTCCCAGTTAGCCCTGATGGGGACAAGACCGGCCAGGTCCCGTTTCCTCCCTCTGCCCCTGAATGGCTGGAGCGCCACCGTCCTCAGGGCTTAAGCAGACTGTCCCCCACCCCACCTGCCGCCAGGCCACAGCACATGATTGGCCCCCCGTGTGACTGCAGCATGCTGACATCAGGGCCTGCAGCGAGGACCACACGCCCAGGCAGTTGGCAACGTGTGTCCCTGATGCGTGCGTGAGGCAGGGAGCCCGTTTTGTACCAGTGCTGTGCAGCCAGCTGTTGTGCCCTCTCCAACGCCGGTGCCAATGCCCCCCTGCATCCCAGGAGCACCCCCCGAAAGAAGTCTGCTCACCCACTCCATCCGTGGCCCACCGGGATGCCAAGTCATTGTGTTGGGGGAGGAAAGCGTTAACTCAATTTTCAATCCAAAACGATTACACCATGTATGATCTATTTTTTTTTTAACTCCAAAGAATGCCCTAACAGAGCCCCCCTCCCCACACCCCCTCCCGGAACGCAGATGGCTTTCTCTGTATTCATTCTCTGTCTCAATCTGTGCTTCTTAAATCTATTTTTCAACAGCTGACCTGAAGCTACAGAAACTGGTCCCTCCTCACTGTCCTCTGAAATACAAGCGTGTCTTGACATATGGCAGTTTCCATGGACGTGACAAAGGACCATTACCCATGTTGCAACTAGCTTCTGATTTTATCTTGAACCATTAGCTTTCACCTACTGCTCATTCATTATTCATTTGCAGTAGGAAATGGCTGCAGCCCAGAACATTCAGGAGACCTGAATCACTGTGCCTGTCTGGAACAGCACACAGGGCACCGTCAGCACATGCCAACAGGGAGGCAGACCCCAGGATTTACACAGCCTTCAGAAATGACACACTAGTGGCCTCTGGCCTGCAGGCCCATCCTCTGCAATGTAAATAGGAACTTTCAACAAATGGCAAATTAGGAACTGTACAGATTATCCCATGAGTCAGAGGACCATGGGGAACAGTATTCATGACATTTTACTCTCCAATGCCTGCTGTGTGCTGTTCTTTCGGAGTGAACTATCTCCCTTCTATGGATTCCCTTTTGACGCATGAAAAGTCTATAAAATTAATTCTTATAAAAGATCTATATTTTTGAATTTCAAAACATGACTCTATTTTTTG
Organism: Tarsius wallacei; assembly: GCA_963574415.1. Lineage (NCBI taxonomy): Eukaryota > Metazoa > Chordata > Mammalia > Primates > Tarsiidae > Tarsius > Tarsius wallacei. The sequence continues at coordinate 28,349 of CAUYQG010093451.1, forward strand.
TAAGAGTCAGGGTCTCATTCTGCCGCTCAGGCTGGAGTGTAGTGGCATGATGATAGCTCACTGCAACCTCCAAATCCTGGGCTCCAGCAATCCTCCCACCTTAGCCTCCCAAGTAGTTGGGACTACAGGCACACCACCACAACTGGCTAATTGTCTCTTTTAAAATGTTTTTGTAGTCAGGCTCGGTGGTTCAGTCTGTAATCCCATGCTTTGGGAGGCTGAGGTGAGTGGATTGCCTGAGCCCATGGGTTCGAGACCCGCCTGGGCAAGCGAGACCTCACCTCTACAATAAATAAAAAAAAAATAGCTGGGCGTGGTAGCGTGCGCCTGTAATTCCAGCTACTTGGAAGGCTGAGGCAGAAAGATTGCCAGAGCCCAGCAGGTCAAGGCTGCGGTGGCCGGGAGCGGTCACTGCACTCCAGTCTGGGTGTCAGAGTGAGACTCCAACTCAAAAAAAAAAAAAATGTTTTTGTAGAGATGGGGTCTTGCTGGGTTGCTTAGGCTGGTCTTGAATTCCTGGCCTCAAGGGATCCCCCCACTTCAGCCTCTGGAGTTGCTGGGATGACAGGAGTAAGCCACTGTGCCTGGCAAAACATGATCTTCATAAAGATTTTTTCTCATCTTAGAAAAAAATCTTTAATCCTAAAAAATAACTGATATGTGATAAACTAAGAGTTGATAGGAGCCAGATATTCCTTTTTTTTTTTTTTTTTTTAAGCACAGCTTCTGGGGCATGCCGTCTTAATTACACTCTTTTATATATGTCTATTAAATATATGAAAATTATATGTAAAGGTTCACTCATGAAGAGACTGTAACAAGCATGGAAAATATATTCGTAGACCTTGGTCCTAGTTCTCAACAATGTCTCCTTATTTAAACCTGTGTTAATTGTCCCCAAGGACATAAAAGTAGATTTATTTGAATATCAGAGTCCACTCTATACTCTATATACTAATCCTAAATACCAAAATACAAATGGAAAATAACTAATATACACTCTATACTAATACTAGATTCCAAAATACAAATTAAAAAATAGCTAGCATTTATGTGTATTTAAGTAATACTTTTTAATACTACACTCATGGCATCTGTTCACCACCTACATTTTTGAAACACTGAAGACCCACAGCCAACCCTGTGTCTATTTTGAAGCGATCCTTTCTACCTCCTTCCCAGGAGAATGTTAGGCTTCAGGCCTTTCAAAGGCAGCCCAAGAGTTTCCAGAGTCAGCAGTTTTGTCACTAAATCAAGGCCAGGGACCATTTCTGGGTAGTAGGAGTTTAAACTTAAGCAACATGTTTTAAAGTATAGAAAGGCAACGGAGAGGCTTTGGCAACTGGTGGACAAGGGACCAGGCTGCTTTTCTTACTGCAAGAAACAGCATCTTTCACACCTGGCTAAGGTGGGCAAGTTGCCAGCATCCCTCCGAATGGCCCAGAGCTTTAGAGCACATTCTCTCTCCAGAGGGGGAGCTCTGTGGCACTCTTGGACATCAGTGGTCCCACTTGGCTCCAGGTTCCTCCCCCTTTGGCCTCTTAAGGTCCTTCCATGCTTCTTCTTCTTTCTTCTTCTCCTTCTCCTTCTCCGTCCTCTTCCTTTCCCTCTTCTCCCTCTTCTTTTTTGAGTTGGAGTTTCACTCTGTCACCCAGGCTGGAGTGTAGTGGCGCAATCATGGCTCACTGCAGCCTCGACCTCCTGTGCTATATTTCAACCAATCCTTCCACCTCAGCCTCCCGAGTAGCTGGGACTACAGGTGTATGCTACCCTGCCTGGCTAACTTAAACAAAAAAAGTTTTGTAGAGACAAGGTCTTGCTAAGCTGGTCTCAAACTCTTGGGCTCAAGCAAACCTCCCATCTTGGTCTCCCCGAATGCTGGGATGCCAGGTGTGAGCCACTGTGCTCAGCCCCTCTGTGCATCTTCTGCTGCAACAAGGCTCTCAGGATCCCACTCCACCACAGGCCCCAGCTGGCCAATCCCAACCACATGGTTTTACCCTTTTCTGAACCTGCTTTGTACCCGGAGCCAGTGGTTATCAGGGTTAATATCACCCCTTCTCCACTTGTTCATAGATGCTGTGTGTATGACCTTCAGCTGGGCTTGGAAATCTCTAGGCCCCTCACACCATCTGTGTAAAGCCGGCTATTCTCGGTCAACACTCCTGAGTAAGTCAGGGCAGAAGGCTTCCAAGCTCACTTTGAGCTCCAAGCAAGATATGGTATGTTACTATTTTTGCTGGTTTTTAAACATATATCCAACACTGGGACGTTTTTTTAAGGAGGTATATTTGAATATTTCAACCCAACTATTGTGAATCTGATGAATTCCCTTGTACATAATGCCTGTGGAAAGTGAAATTTTCAAATTCCTGTGATAGGTGGTGACTGCCTCAGGATTCCTGGCGGACCTGGTTCCCGAGGAGGTGAGAGGATATATCCTCTCCTTGGCAATGGGGTTCAGGACTTGCCAGCCCAAAATGGGGCACCTTGGCATTTGAGAAAAAGCAGGAAGGTTACTCTCACCTCCCCCACCCCTCCCCTTGTTCCCTAAAACAGGTCAGAATACCTAGGAAAGATTTTCTGTCCTTCCCCTGAAGCAGGTCATAACACCCTCCTGTGAGAGGTGCCCTCCCAGTACCTGGAGGAAAACAGTCTAAGACACATAGATGCCAGGAAGAATCTGAACAAACAGGCCTTGCTAAGTTTCCCCCGTCTATGCCCATCAGATCGTTCCCTGTGTCCACTCACATTTCACCATGACTGTCTACTCTTCAACAAACCTAGCATAGAAATACCCAAGTTTTACCGTTTCTTTGGGGTCTTCACTTCCTTCCTTATGAGCTTCCCTGTCAACATAAAGCTTATATTAAGTAAATTTGTATGCTTTCTGTCTTTTATCATAGGGGCCTTAGCCATGAACCTAAGATGGGTGAGGAAAAGATATTTTTCTACCCTCACATTGGCAAATCCAGGTCTGGTTCAAGATCATTTTGGGAGCTTGAAACTACCCACCCTGTTCTAACCTCACATAATAAGCTGCTCATCTATTTGGGAGGAATACTAGCCAGATCTTAAACATAGCATTGATAAAGCTTTTTCTAATGTCTGGAGAGTGCCATATAAATCACCTAAAATGTCAAATAAAAATCTAAATGACATTTTTAATCATAAAAATTATGTTTTATGATTATACTGGCTGAGTGTATTCTGGTTTAATTGCCTCTCTGAGAAGACCCAAGGCAACAGATAGCGCATGGCCAAATCCTTTCTGATCTATAACTAAATCACAGATAAGAGTGGTTCCCACACTCATACCGTTCTAGTTCACACTTCCTCCTGTTAACAGGCTGACAGGCAGCATTCAATCTAGTTGTTTTGAAACTCAAAGTAGTTAGAATCCACTTAGGAGACAAGTCATCCCCTTTGATGTGGGAAAACGTGCAAAGCTTTGCTTTTGCAGGCCAGACTCTGACAAAAAGGACAAGTGCCTGACAGTACAGCCAGGCTCAAGTTGCCAAAGGATGAATCACAACATGTTGTCCACACTAGGAAGTGACTGCATTCCTTATTTCTTTTGCTTTCTTTAAGAGAAAGTGCTTTTTGGTAAGGCTGGGGAGAAGGGTAGTGAAAGGTGAAAACAGAAGGTTATATAGACAACTTTGTGCATTTCTAATTTCCACCGGAAATCTCCTCCTGACGCCCCACTATCCTCAAGAAGCTAAAAGCTAAAGTCATTGGGCTTTCCATAAATGAAGTTTCATTGCTGGTGTCCCTCCATTTATCAATGACACCACAATTGCCCCAGTCTCAAAATCTTAGTATCATTCTTAACTAGTAAGATCATGTGCCCAGTTTTCCTGGAATAGTCCCAGTTTATGTCTGTTTTCTCAGTTTCCTGACTAGTCAAGCATTTGTCCTAGAAAATGTCCTGAACGACCATAAATGATACGCTCACTCTATTTTTCCTCTTTCCCCTAAAAATCCTATTGATTCTTTCCTTTGTGTCATCTGGTCATTCGTTCCTTCATTTCAACTCTCCTGTCTTTATGAACTTCACTGATATACTACTCCCAGTCTGCAATTGCCTGTCTCTAATCATTTATACCCATGAAGCTACTGCTCGGAGGCCCTGGATATCTTCCTGTTATTTAATGGATGGAGCCCAAATTCAGGCTTTCAAGATCTTTCATCCTGGCCCTTATGGTGTTTTTCCAGCCTTCTTTCCAACTACTCCCCGACACGGGTCTGGTGAAACTGCTTGCTCAGCCTTCTACGCAATGACATGTGTGTCTGTTTCCCAGACGCCACTGCTCAAGTCACTATGCTCTCTCACCTAAGGCTCAGTGTCCTTTCAAGACCCAACTCCAGTCCTGCTTCCTCCCTAAAGCTTCGTCTGCTGTCCCTCCCTCCCCTCAGCCACCTCTCCCACATGACACGCCTGCAGCAAGTCAGAACCACTCATGTAGCACTTAGCATGGCCCACCTTGGACTCTTGTCTCTTTTGTGTCTCTGTTCTGCCTCTCCAAGCAGACCTCGAACTCACCGAGAGCTGGGACTTCATACTCTTCTCTTCCCCCAAGTCGCTAAAGTCTGCCCACAGCAGGCAGGAGGCAACATGAAATACAGAAAAAGCACGGGACCGAACATGGTTTGTCTTAGACTTGCCACTTACTAGCTGTGAAAACTTGAGAGAGGTTTAACTTCTCATCCTCATTTTAATCTCTCTTCCTCAATTTCCACATCTACACAACCGGGGGGATGACGGTGATAATACCCGCCTTGTGTTCATTACCAGGTGGCTATAAGGATCGGGTCAAGTGAGTCTGTTATGAATTACAAAGTCCTATACACATGAAGAACTAATGAACATTTCTGGATGATGATGATAAACATATCTAGCCACAACCTAATCAGAACTGCATCTCACATGGTGCTTCAGAGACGTATTAGGACCCAGCTGACCGTATCCTGGACAGGTATCACAGCATTCTAATTCAGTTGCTCTCTCTGCACATTCATGAAAAAAGAGCTAGGACAAGTGAGAAGGCTTGAGGCTGCCATATTTCATTTCCTCTTTTCAAGTCAGGGTCTTTTAAGAGCAGAGAGTGGAACGTGAAAGGCAGAAAGAATGAGAGGAAGTGACCAGTTACCATCTCTAGCCCTTCTAACATTTCAGAAGACTTTCAAGTCCTTTTCTCTCACCTGCAAAAATGTCCTTTTGAGATGCTGGAACTGGTACTATGAACCCTTTGGAAAGAAGAAAGGTGGAAAAGTTCCATGCAGCCTTCAAAACAAAAACAAAAACAAAAACAAAACACCAAAAACCTAGGCCACTTAGCAGGAAAAGGTTGGGGCATAGTGATTTTAGAATCCGTCACACAACAATTTCAGCTCCAGGCTGGATCGGGGTGTTCCAGTTAGGCAACACGTCTGAAACTTTCTATGTAGCAGAAATCTGCACTGATGGATGTTTGTGGGAGAAATCAAGTAATTTAGTCAGATAAAATGCAAGCGTAAAAGCAGTTCTCCTGAAGCTGCTGTTCTTGCTGGAAGCTTCCCATACCACAGAATAGTCAATCACATTATGACCCACAAGAAAAACCCAAAAGAATCATGCTCAACTGATCTCAAATCACATATACATGTCTATTTTGGGTCTGGGTTGCTGTCACCCAGGCTGGAGTGCAGTGACACCATCATGGCTCACCAAAGCCTCAACCTCCTGGGCCTTTTGCCTCAGACTCCTGAGTAGCTGAGACTACAGGTGCGTGCCACCACACCTGGCTAATTTTTTAATTTTTCAGAGAGACAAGGTCTTGCTATGTTGCCCAGGCTGGTCTCTTGGGTTCAAGCGATCCTCCCACCTTGGCCTCCCAAAATGCTGGGATTACAGGTATGAGCCACTGCACCTGGCCAAACCCCATATTCTTAACTAATAAAACTTTCTTGTGTCATCTCACAAGGATATAGACTCAAAGTTAATATACCAATTTTTCAAGACACTTTGCCCCTAGAATTATGCTAAAAATAAAAAGAAGGCAGCAACTGATGAAGTTGTCTGCTCCTTTAGAAAATATATTTCATGTTCCTTCAATCTCCATTATCAGTGACTGGCTCCAATGAATGGGAGGTTCCCAGCAGCTTTGCCCAAGACCAGGCTTGACAAATGTGGCCTGATTTTGGCAGTATTCGGGCTCTGATTCAGTCTTCAAATGTCTGGCACGATATATGAACTTCTGAACCTGACCTGAAGCTATTATGGGCTTTAAATTTTCAAGCAATTGCATCATTAAGCAACCAGCATGCGATGGCATGACTATCTTATCCACTGCCCAAATACCACAATGCATTTAAAAGCAATTGACATAAATCAGCAACGAAAGGCACAGAAGAAGGCAGTAAGACACGGCCCACAATGAAGACCCATTCAAAAGCATCCAGGTTGGAACTGGGGCAAGTTCAATTTTAAAATGCAGATATGACACAAGTTCAGAACTCCATGAAGAGCAATTTGTGAATTTCACCAAAGATCATATGCTCTGAATGATTTTTCTCCACGTATTCTCAAAAATAGCTTTGTAGGGGTGGGCTTTCTTCCTTTTCTTTTTCAAATCTCTGCTCCAAGAAGAGACAAAGCTTCTACATTCAATTATATCTATAAGAGTTTTCTTTTTTTAAAAAAATCAAATTACCAATATTGCCCTTTTTTTTTGAACATCATACTGTAAAGATGCAATCGAAATGCCGCTGTCTATAAGAATTCAATGGGAGAAATGACTTTCTATTTGAGTAAACTAAGTTCACTTTATCTAAGTTCTCTAAATCTAATGCTGTACATTTCTAATACACTAGTTAATATGGAAAAATATTTTTCCTGGGCCATACCAAAATACATATAAAAAAAAATGAAAATAAATCTGAGAACAAAGAGAAGGAAGCCACTCCATTAACCAGAATGAAGAACATTTGCTACTTTTACATACATGTTCCTGAGTCTTCCTTTATTTTTACGGAGACCAATTCAGATGCTAAGGAACAATCTGGAAGGCTTTTCAATGTCAATGATGATTACCAGAAAATTACCATATTCTGACTTTCCCGACTAAATCACAGGTGAGCAAATAATAAAAGATTGCTTAGTTTTAGTGGCAGGCTGTGACAGACAACCTGAACGAATACAAACTAACCCATGTGTAGGAGCGCATACATTTTTAATCCAAGTCTTTGTTTCATCGCTGGTATTACTGTAGATGCAAATCTAGCAGAAACATATCTAAGATAAGCAATCAGATTAAGACAGTTTTCCTAAAATGTCTTCTTTGTTAGACCTTACTTAAGGCCAACAGTATTTTCAATCGATTTTCATTTTAAATCAAATCATCAATGCTTTAAGTAGGAGAAACAGATGGAGGGCTCTCTTCCGTGTCCTTCATTCCTGCCAACGTTGCAAACAGCACCAGGGGCAAGGTCATCCGGGCCCATTTGTGATGATTAATTTCATCCTGGCTGGGCCACAGGGCCCAGATACATGGTCAATCACTCTTCTGGGTATTTCTGTGAGGATGCTTTTAGATGAGATGAACATTGACATCGGTAACTTTGAGTAAGGCAGAGTGCCTTCTGCAATGCAGGTGCACTTCATGTGTTGGTTGAAGGCCAGAACAGAGAAAAGACTGACCTCCCAGAGCAAGAGGGAATTCTGCCAGCCCAGTCTTTGGACTCGAGCTACAACACTGTTCTTCCTTGGATCTCCCATCTGCTGCCCCATCCTACGTGTTTCAAACTTCTTGTCCCCATATTCAAGTGAGCCAATTCCTTAAAACAAAGTTCTCTCCACATATATACACATCCTATTGGTTCTGTTTCTCTAGAGAACCCTGAACAATACACCACTTATCTGAAGGGTACGGTCACTCTATGTAACATCTTCTGTACATGTTTTGCTTTCATCCCTGTGGACAGTACAATTTCATTTTTGCGCACTTAATACTGAGAGTGAGCATCTGACCTCTTGGCCACAAAGCTATATCTATTTACTTAGAGTTTTGTTTTTTTTTAAACCACTGATTTCTGGGCTATTTACTTTGCATACAGTTAAGCCCTTGAAAGCCCCTTAATCACTTCCCTACATCTGCATGAGGGAAAAGTCTTCTCCTCCTAGGAACAGAGTTTAATGAAGCTTTGAGTTGAATGCAGAATGAAAAAGCCAATCAGTGTCCAGAATGGCTCTTCTTTCCTGGGGCTACATCTTGTGATTTGAAATTAAATCCAATGTCAGACTCATCCATAGCACATCTTGGATGATCTCATGATTTTCTCCACCAAGTATGAGCACTTACTGTCTTAATCAAGTTCCTTTTAATGATAAGGAAAGATGAGATTTTTTTTACAGGTGAAGATAGCCCCCAATCTAATCAAAACTTAGGCTGATATAACTATCTCTAATCTCTTTTCTCATCTCTCATTTTTAGGGGGAAAAAATCAAGGCAGAGCAGAAGGTTGAAAAACTTGCTTTAGAGACAAAAAGCATTTTCACTTTCTCGGCTTTTTCCAGTGGAAGCAGAACAAGCGTAGCTCTAATTTCAAGGACTGACTTCATTCTGACAATGGAAAACACTTAAACAGCCAAACACATGTTTACATCTATCAGTAGTTTTTTTTTTTGGTTTTTGTTTTGTTTTGTTTTGTTTGTTTTTTTGAGTTGGAGTCTCACTGTCGCCCAGACTGGAGTGCAGTGGCCGCTCCCGGCCACCGCAGCCTCGACCTGCTGGGCTCCGGTGATCCTTCCATCTCAGCCTTCCGAGTAGCCGGAATTACAGGTGCACGCTACCACGCCCAGCTGATTTTCTTTATTTATTGTAGAGATGAGGTCTCGCCAAGTTGCCCAGGCGGGTCTCGAACCCGCGGGCTCAGGCAATCCACTCACCTCAGCCTCCCAAAGGCGCGGGATTACAGGTATCAGTAGTTTTTAATACTGATGATCTTGAAGTGGTATTGGCCTGATTAGTGGGGTAGGCCTAATCTGAAAATAACTGATTTGTAGTGAAAACATCCTTTCTCATCCAGAAAGTTTCAAATAAGGTTGTAGGTCATAAAACTTTCAATGACATGGTCTTTAAATCAGATATAAAAGAAAATTCCTCCCAAAACAAACCCAAGCAAAAAAAAAAAACCAACCAAAAAAGTCTGTGTCTCATAAATTAATTACTGTCAATTGCTCTGTTCCATTATACAGAAATACTTTGACTAACCAGAATTGTATAGGTTCTGAGGTGTTTTGGTCGGCTTGCTGCAGTAGTCTGAGGTTTAGAAGTTTTGCTTCACACTTTATCACAGAAATTTAATCTATACTACAACCAGGTTGGGCACAGTGGCTCATGCCTGTAATCCCAGCCCTTTCAGAGGCAGAGGCCAGAGGATTGCATGAGGCCAGGAGTTTAAGACCAGCCTAGGCAACACAGTGAGACCTCATCTCTATTATTAAACAACAAATAAGTAAATTGCAATCAGTCTACTTTCCTGCTAAGTGCAATTCAGTTGCTGACTGGATTGGGATCATCGTGTGAGTAGCACCACCCAATTTCTTTCTGTGCAATGCTGCCCCCCACCCTTCTCTTCCACCTTACTCAGTGACTTTAGTTACTGCCTCCCTTTGTGGGCATCTTGCTATCCCTTCAGTTGCTCTAAAGTTTAAAAATAATTAAAATCCATTTAAGAAAATTAAAAATTACGAGAAATTATGAAAGTCTTGGAAGAAAAATTGTCTAAAAATGTCCTTAAGATAGAGCAGAAAAACATGACAAAAGTAGACTCCTACTGTCAGAAAATGAGAAACATTTTGATAAATAGCAGAATTTTTTTTTTGAGAAGAATTTTTTTTGGGGGGGTCTCACTGTGTTGCCCAGGCCAAAGTGCAGCGACCCAATCAAGGCTCACCAGCAGCCTCCAACTCCTGGGCTCAAGAAATACTTCTGCCTCAGCCTCCTAAAGTGCTGGGGGATTATAGGCATGAACCCCCACATCCGGCCAGAAGTAATTATTAAAGAAGAAATGCTTTTAAACATATCTGCTTCTTAACTTCCTAAAAAGAAAAACAGAGGCCCTTCGTAAGTAGCTGGCCTCCTCTCTTCTCAATGCCTCCCATGAACGCAGGCACCTGCCACCCATATTGATGCCTTCTTGCATCCCTGTCCTCCAGTCTCCTGAACTCTACCAATCTTCCTTCCCCTCCAACTCAACCACTCAGAATCATCCTACTTATGCCAAACTCTGGGGTCCACTCTGACCACAAGCTTCCACTCCTCTCTTCTTGATCATTTCTGGGCAACCAAGAAATTCTTCCCTCTCATTTTATCCATCAGGTTCTCCTGGTTTCCCTGGCAGAAACTTGCTTACTGCCACACACATTGTAGACATTCAGTGAAAATCTGTTGAACAAAGGATAATGTTATTATTGTGAATGTGCGTCAAAAAAGTGTCATCTTTTTAGAACTACACCCTAAAATATTTCCAGATAAAATAAGAATGTGCAATTCAGAAAGCTGCAGTCACATAAAGTTGCTATTATTAAGACTACAGGTTTCACTATGAAAATATATTGAACATTTACTATTTTCTAGGCAGTGAATCCAAAACAGGTGGGAATAAGATAATCACTAATTTTAACGGTGATAAAGGATTTTGATTTTCAAGTACAATTTAAAAATTTCCCCAATAAATCTTTGCTTCCAAAGTTACACTTCTTTTGTGTCGTGAATAGACAAGACATTCACTTAGCACAACTGAGAGCCACATTATCCTAGAGCCGGGATGGACTGAATTCAATCTTCCTAATTCTTCCAAAGGTTTGCCAACACTGTGTTTCTTGAGATGGGAGTTGGTGGTATTGGTGGCCTCAACCTCGGTTTCATCTCTCTTTTCACTTCAGTCCCTTCAAGGACACAATTTGGAATAGAAAAACATTACCCCTTCCTCTCAGGCCCAGCACGAAACCGCCCTCCTTCCACCTGGCTGGGTAAGGCCTTCCCCACTGGCAGGGAGACAGAACCTTTAACCTGAGCCCTCTGACTCTCACTCTTTCTGGCTTTGCTTCTTGGCATAAACAGGGAGCTACTCTGAGGCTGGACATTAAAAACAGTCATATTCCAATAAATGTTCTGCTCATCACTGCTACCTAACCGTCTTACTAAATCCTAGTACCAGACTCTCCTGTGAGGAAATCGGTGAGAGAAAGCCTGTCTGTTGGGAGATTGTCTGGGATGATGATGCTTGGTGGTCTGGCACCTTCAGTCAGAGCTCATCCTAGATTATTGATTATAGAATGACTGGCTTTTGTACAAAAACAACAGCAATCATGGCCGAAATCTCCCAATCTACCCAACAAAGTCTTATGTTCTGGGGAGTGAAGTTTTGCATTCGGTACGGTGACTATGGGAAGATGTGGCTGAAAAAGGGAAGAAAAGTAGGTAGCTGTCATCCTGCTGCAAGCGAGCGAGGCCTTCCCCTATATCACTCCTAACCTTGCCCGGCCATCCCTCCATCACATGGCTGGCCCGCCATGTTTTCCCAGTCCTTCCACTTAATCCTCAAGGCTAACCTGAAATCCCGCACCCTCGAAGAGGCTTTCTGCATGACCCTTCTCCTCAGTGATGGCTTCTTATTCCGATAGCCCTAATTGGCACTCACGTGCGACTGCCAGTTTTCTTTTTGCCAGAGAGTCCTAGAGTTTCTTTCATAACTTGAGGACCGAAACCAAGTCAGCTCAATCTTTGGTTACGAAGCTGCTAGAACTCTCTCTGGCATGTCTCAGTTGATGGCGGTTCTTGGGGTGAGGATGAAGGAAGGGTAAGGGCCCAGGCACATCAGTGGCCACCACACATTGCAGAGGACAGGCTCCATGACCTGCTGGCTTTATTATTTGTAACAGTTCTCATTTGCAAAGTGGCATTAAGAGAAGGATGCCAGGGAGAATGTGATTGGCAGTTGAGGGAAACTGCCAGGGGAGGGAGGAGCACACCTCATCAACAAGGGTACCTGCATAATCAACGTTTGTATACCTAACCCTGAATGGTACCCCACACCTTTATAATTAAAAAAAAGAGAAGGATGCCATATTTTCCTACCTAAAAGCAACTCATTCTTAAATATCATCATATAAATTAGCATCATGTATCATTTATATACTATTAAATGCCATCACTAAAATCATTGAAAGTAACCTAACTACAAGTTTAAAGGTGATCTGAAAAACATTATTGGGGAATTTAGACATGATAAATACCATAAAGTCATCTAGAATAAGTACATCATGTTCACCATACGTTTTCCAAGAAAACAAAAACAACACAAAAAACCCTGAAAATCTTCCCTGTATATAAGTGCATGATCATCTATTATTTGATTTGGTATTGATGGTACTCAGCACATAGCTGACATCCAATACACGTTGGTTAACTAAATGAGCAAATATGGATTTTATTCACATACTCATATTGGCAATGCATTAAGTATGTACCCTTCAGATTGCTCTAAAAGTACACGTAACTGGTTCCTGAGCAGTAGGAAAACAGTGTCGAAAGAAACATCTAATGGCAAAGAAGAGTGCTACATTTTTGAGCAGACAGTAGTTCTTTCAGCACCACTAAGCAACAGAGTTAAAAAGAAAGAAGCAGCTGTCCATGAATCAAGCGGGCAGGTTCCAAAACTTTCTTGGTTTTTGTGATCTTGTGGGGGCCACCCCTCCCCTGAACCTCAGTTTCCTCATCTGTGGAAGAGGCTGGGGTGAACCTCAGTTTCCTCATCTGTGGAAGAGGCTGGGGCCAGGTGCCCTCTCAGGTCCTTTCCATTCCTGACCTCTTAAGCTTGCTGGGGCTCCTTAAGTGTGGAATCCCGACAACATACCCCTTGTCTGCTAAAAGACACCTCACTGACTCTGGGTTTGAAATAAAAGAATGCAATGTGTGCTCTGTGAATGATAATCCAAGGAAGTACAAAAGAAGACCTGTTTGAGAATACAAGATTTTTTTTAAAATGTAAGATTCATCACCCTGGAAAATCTCTAAACAAAGGTTTCCTTTTATTTGGTGGGTGCATTTTTTTTTCCCTTGGAAGATGAAAGGTCAGAAACCATGGCCTGGATCTTACTGAATCCTTCTTAATTAACTGGGAATGAAAGCCCATCATTGTACAAATCAAGCTAATTGGAAGCTTTGCTTGGTTTCTTTTCAGTATCAACTAGATGAAGCTTGGACACTCTCTTGTCTTTTTGTTGTCGTACAAAGAACTGTTTTAGCTTTGATTATCTGCCTTATCCCTCTTTAGGAGTATGAAGAGATTGGGTAAAAGACAGTCTCTTTAAAAACAGCAACTGTGCTCACGAGGCCAGGTATAATGTGTGATAAGAAATATCCCATTTCTATTCTTGGCGATGGGTCAACTCAAAGCTTGGTTTAGGCAAATCCCAAAATATACTAGCATAGGCTTTTTGGTCTTTTCAACATTTTTCCTTACTTCAGCCAAGTGAGGTGACAAATATTTCTAAAACAAGTACAATACAGTCAATTCAATGTGCTGACAACTTTTAAATTCTAAAAATAGTTCTGAGTTTCAATTTGGTATCATCTAACTTAAGTCAAAGGATTTCTCCAGTAAAACCTAGCAACAAATATTTGCTAGAATAATATGTACTAGAGAATAAAATGAATTTGAAATGTATTCCAAAATAACCCATACAGCTAAGTTTATCCTTTAAAGTTAAGTACCAACAGATTCTTTCGGAGAGATGGCACTTTTTTTTTTAGAGTTTCAACAGTTATTGAAATGCTAATGTTACACTAGAATGTTGTTCTCCAATGAAGCATTTTAAGCAATCAGTCAGAAAAATTGGGGTATAGTTTTATATTGGGACACACAGAGAAGATTATCCTTGTTGGAAGGTCAAGAATTATAAAACATGCATTTTTTTTAGAGACAGGGTCTTGTCCTGTCTAAAGGCTGAAGTGCAAGTGGCACAATTATAGCTCGCTGCAGCCTCAGATTCCTGAGCTCAAGAAATCTTCCCATTCAGCCTCCTGGGTAGCTGGGACGACAGACACATGCCACTATGCCCGTAAATTTTAAATTTTTCTTTTTGTAAAGGCAGGGTCTCTCTTTGTTGCCCAGCCCTGTCTCAAACTCCTGGCCTCAAATAATCCTTCTGCCTCGGCCTCCCACAACATTAAGATCACAAATACGAGCCACCATGACTGGCCTATAAAAAAACATTGAGACCAGTAGAAAAATGCCATCTTCAATTCATTTGCAAATGTGTGCTTGTGTGTGTTTGTGTGTGTGCATACAGATTGTTGGTCCTTTCAACCAGCTACCATCATGATGCCCATTATCTACATGATTTCGTTATCATTGTTTTAAATCCTGTTAGAAATCAGCCAGATAAATCATAAATTCTGCAAGGGTCCAGGTGCAGTGGCTCAAGTCTGTAATACCAGCATTTTGCGAGGCCAAGACAAGAGGATTGCCTGAGACCAGGGGCTTGAGGTCAGCCCGGGCAACTCAGTGAGTCCTCGCTTCTACGATAATTTAAAAAATTAGCCAGGTGTGGTGGCGCACATCTGTAGTTCCAGCTACTTGGAAGGCTGAAGCAGAAGGATCGCCTGAGCCCAGCAGTTCGAGGCTGCAGTAGCCATGAGCATGCCACTACCCTCCAGCCTGGGCAACAGAGTGAGACTCCAACTCAAAATAAAATAAAATAAAATAAAATAAATTCCGAAAGACCCACAGTAATTAAAAATCCACAAAAGTGCCATTCCAACTCTAAGGGAAGCTTTGGCTGCATCCCGAGGGCTGGAAGAAGCCTTGTCATGGTGGTCCCTGCCATGGCCTCTGCCCCTGCCCTCTACCTTTTTCCTGTGACCAAAGCTGGCACGTCTGGTCCAGGGAGCTCCGGCAGGCCTAACCCTGTGTCCTCTTCTCGGCTATCAGCCCAATTCTCTAAACAATCTGATGTCATCTGAGACTGGAAATCCAGTTGTATAAGCTGCTGAATGAACTTTCTGATGCCAACCTGATTCCAATCAACCTCATGTGACTTTGGTTACTATGATCTAAATTTTCCAAGCTCAGAATGTTCCTGGCGCTAGACCTTGGGGAGGAGATCAGGGAGGAGAAAATGACCTTGAAGACTTTCATCCTGCAACAGACGCTTCTGATCAAAGAGTCACAGGACACGTGTGTGTGTGTGTGTGTGTGTGTGTGTAAGATCCAATTTGCCATCTTCCATATTATTAGGGGTTTGGAGAAACATATATTCTCATACACTTCTGGAGTACTGTAATTTTTAAAAATCTTCATGGAAAGCAACTTTATGACATATAACAAGAGCCATGAAAACCTGTTCAATTTAAGTCCTCAGAATTTATCATAAGGAAATAGTTGAGGACATATGAAGTATCTGCTACGAGACCAGAATTCGTGGCAGAATTTCTTATAAAGAATGAAATGACTGGAAACAAAATAAACAGGTGACGATAAGGTACTGGCACTGTAAATCAAATTGCCTCCATCCAAAAATACATAGCCTATAAAAATTACATTAAAGAATACTGACTGAAAAACCTACATAATATATTGATAAGTGAAAAGGTCACAAAACAACATGCACATCTGATTCCATTCTTCTAAAAGATATACGGATGCATTCAAAAGTTTGGAAGGATATAACAGCAATATAACGAAAGTAGTTATGACTTTTGAAACTTAATTATCTGCACTTTCTGTTTCTAATTTTTCTAATAATGAGCACATATGGGTTTTGCCATTCAAAATTGAAGTTTTCTTATTAAAGAAAGAGCAATGAGTAAATGAAATGATATATATCTTTTTGCTAACTTTACTCTAGAGAGTCTTGTTTGTTCTAAATAATAGTAGCGGTTCTAAAAAGAAACAAAATGAAAAAGAAGAATTAAATATGAAAAATCATGTAACTGACAACAACAGAATAATACATTTGTCTGATGTTCTACCTTGATATGGCTTGGTCCTTGCTTATTGGAAGCGAATCAGTGTCACCTTATATTTTGGAAAGCAACATCAGTTTTTGAACTGTTTCTAATAATTCAACATATGGCCACCAAATGATTCTGTCATGTTTGGGCTTCTGGGGACTACCTAAAATTATAGCTCTTCAGACATTTTACAAACAATTTTTAAAAATTACCATCATTCTAAGTGAACTATCACAGAAACAAAAAACTGAAGACCTCATGTTCTCACTCTTAAACGGACCCTAACCATTGGGCATGTGAGCAGAAAGGTGGGGACAATTGACACAGAGGTAGTGTGTTGGGGGGAGCCCGGATAAAGGGCACACAACCATCCACTGGATACCATGTCCACCAGCGGGGGAGAGGGCTCACTGGAAGCCCAAATCTCACCAGCATGCAACTGACTTACATAAAAAATCCTCCCACGGATGCTGCAATTTTACGAGGTCCAACAATTAAGTTCACAAACTCACCCTAGAAAAAGTACTGCATACCTCATTGCTGAATATCACCATGGTCACCTTCTTTTTTTTTTTTTTTTTTTTTTGAGTTAGAGCTTCACTCTGTCACCCAGACTGGAGCGCAATAGCACGCTCCCGGCCACCGCAGCCTCGACCAGCCTGGGCTCCAGCGATCCATCAGCCTCAGCCTTCCAAGTAACTGGAACTACAGGCGCACGCTACCAGGCCTGGCCAATTTTTGATTTATTGTAGAGACGAGGTCTTGCCAAGTTGCCCAGGCGGGTCTTGAACCCACGGGCTCAGGCAATCCACTTGCCTTGGCCTCCCAAAATGCTGGGATGACAGGCTGAGCCACCAAGCCCGGCCTACTATGGTCACCTTCTAAGTACTCCCCTTGGGAAGCTATGCACCAATGGCAGCACCTAGTCCAATTGTCAAAGCAATTTTGGAACTCTTTTTCTGGAATGGCCATTGGGAGCTGTCGTCGTATGACCCTTGATGTCCTGAATGTCATCAGATGTCTTCCTTTCAATATTTCCTTTATCAAGAAAAAAGTCATTGGGGGCCAGATCAGGTGAGTAGGGAGGGTGTTCCAATACAGTTATCTGTACAGTAATGCCCACATAAGCACACAGAGGCAAGTTCGCGAATTTAACGGTCACACCCAGCAAATGACGACAACAGCTCCGATGGCCATTTCAGAAACAGAGTTCCAAAATCGCTCTGATGGGTGGACTACGCACTGGCGTCGGTGCATAGCTTCCCCAGGGGAGTACTTCGATGGTGACTGTAGTGATATTCAGCAATGAGGTATGCAGCACTTTTTCTTCTAGGATGGCTCGCGAACTTAATTGTCGGAACTCATAAGAGAAAAATCAAGTAAAGGGCAAAAATTTTTTACAAAAACAAAAAATTAATATGTGCTGGTTCTAGAATATTAGCTCCATGAAAGCAGGGGCTTCTACCATTTGCTGCAGAATCTCCATAGCCTGAAACAGGACCTGGCTCATAGTGGGGGTTCAATAAATATTTGCTGAATAAATGAAGAGGCAAAGAGCTGGGGTGGGGAGAATCAACAGGATACAGAGAGAAGAGAGACCAAGAAAACCAAGAAATCTTATGTTATCTTAAAGAGAGAACACGGCATGTATTCAGGAACAAAATTACTCATAAGTTTTAAATAATAATAATAGCTACCATTTATTGCCTGCTGTGGGCCAAATGCTTTATTTACGTGATTTAACTTAATGTGAACAACAAACCAGCTAAGTGTTAATATCTTTACCCATGAAGAACACTGTGGCATTGAAATTTTTCATAACTAGTGTGAAATTAATACAGACTAGTAAGCAAAAGACAGCTGAAGTGTAATGCCACCATATACGATTTTAAATTTAAAAAACCCAGAATACAAATGTCAAAAGCTACCTTTACTTAGAAATTCTAAATAACTGTCATAGAGATCATAAAACATAAACAAGAAGTTTGAGAGCTAGCTGATTTTAATAGATTATAACTTAAAAGCGCATGTAAGAGTATGTAGACAGAAAGAGCAGCCGAACATTCTGACAAAGCTTGTCTATTCTAAATGTAAAGAATGACAAATGCAAACATAGGTGCAAAAAGAAAAGACGTCACAGAAAATAGTTACCATACTTCATCCTTCCCACTTGAGAGACTAGGAAATGGCAAGATAAAATGATGATCACTTAATAAATAATCTCGCATCCCAAAAGGCATACGTCAAGCTATTACTAACTTCATTTTAAAGTCAAAGCAGAAACGATAAAACTCTGAAGAACTGGAAAAGTGCTTTTTATAAGATATCAACTCACAGCTTTTGGATATCTCTGGGAAACATCACAGAATGATGCAAGAAAGTATGCGATGCAATGGCAAGAGCTGTAGTTGCTGAAGGTTACAGAAGAGAGCAAGGCTGAGGCATGCTTGTGTTGCTGGCAGCGGGAGAGGATATCAGGATCGCACAGAAACTTCTAGCATAACTATGCACAGAGTTTCCAAGGAGCATACCAAGGAAATGGGAGACCAGGACCCCAGGGGGTAGACAGAGACTCAGTTCAGAGAACTGCTACGGGGACCTCCGGTCTAAACTGGAAAACAGAACAAGGCCCGCAAAAGCCACACGTACACGCAAAACTGTGTCATCAAATAAAGCACGAAAACTGATACTCTGCACCATGACATTACTAAATTTGTATTTATGTTTACATTTATATCTTAACAATTTGGGGCCCTCTAGTGAAACAGCTGGTGCCTGCTGTGTAAAACGTGCTTTGCAGATCGCCATGTTTGAAAAGACTCCAGAGGCCAGGGTCTCCCCGGAGAGGCAAAAGGCAAGAGCACAGCCCCATAAGCAAATGCGATGGAGGAGGAAAAAATGGCTTCACTTTGTTGTCTGAGAAATGGATTTGCAAGGAGCCTTCAATCTGGGGTGAACTCGGCCCAGGAAAAAACAACGGAGGAGAAAGAGTATGAAGTTTGAATCTAGAGGACCCAGGTTTAGGGCAACAGCTAGCTGACTCCGGTCAAGTAGCATACAGGCTCTTAGCTTAGGTCTCCCTTTCTGCAAAACGGAATAATGATACTACTATGAGAAATCAGGTAAGATAGAGTATATTTAAAATGCTATGTCTGGGTACCTTTTGAGTACTTGTCAATATGGAAATGTCTGAATTGCTGTTTCCTATACTTACATTCATAATAGAATGCTTTTCAATTTCCATAATAACGTATGTCTTGATGACAAATGTACACAAAGAAAATCAAGCGTTTCACCACTTACTGGGAAGTGTGCAAGGGAGGAAAGTGGGACCCAGTGGCCAGCAAGCTTCATTGGTCAACTCTGTACATGTGTCAACCCAGCAGTATCATGGACTGGACACCATTTCCCACTGAGCCTCAAAGACATTTCTCCCATCCAGATACTAACCAGACCTGACCTTGCTTAGCTTCCAAGATCAGACGAGACTGGGCCCATTCAGGGTGGTACAGTCACAGACCTCAAAGATATTTCTAGTGATTACATATCATAAACCTTTGAGAACAGCCTCAAACACCTGAAATCACAAACATCACCTCCATGAATACCAATAGCACCTTCGTATCCATAAAGCTTAGTAGAGGTTTTTATTATTATACAGTCAGAAGCTTCAGCCAGCAAATGCAATGTGAGTATTGCTAGTGGGTTCCAGGACGATATTAACACAGGCTTGAAGGGAGGTTCATACAGTCACGAGTCTGTAAAACCATTGCCAAGCCCTCTGTGTTCCCAGCAAAATCCCAGCTGAGTTCCTTTGGAGAATTCTCAGAACGTCTTGGGGTCATGAGTAGAGATGAACACCGCATACTGCAAAGCTCTCAGTCTCAAAGAAGAGCAACGAACAGGGAGGCAGAACTATGCCAAGAGAGCTGGACTATATGCTGTATCAGAAGGGTACTGAATATATTCTATTCCCTAAAATAATGTTTCCTTTAGGATCTTTTCCAAATCCAAATTATTCCTAAGCAAAGAAACTCCTAAGGAGAGAAAGCGCAAAAGAAAAACATAAAAATGAAACACCAATCTATAAGCAAATAACTAATGAAATAGATTTGTTCTAAATAGCATAAGCATCTGATCCCTTTGGCGTGTGATCAAATATATGAAAATATTTAACTGTGTCATAGTTAAGGTATCTGTGTTGATCTTTGACTTCTAGGGATTTAAGAATCATTCTTCTGAGTGTCATTAACAGGACTTGAACCATTCAGACTACAAAGACAATCTTCAGGAATAATTAATGAAACAATCAGTTTATAAAAAACCACATACATATTTAGGTTCCTTCTTATGAACTAAATATCTTTCCAATTACACCTAATTGTAATTCACTCATTTCCAATCACTTAACTAGCTACGGGAAGCTAGTTTTAACACCAACCTTCTCCCCACATTTTATAGAGAGCTGAAGAACAAAAGAACGAAATGCACATTTGAAAAAGTAAACAGGCTTAATTTTTGCCATTTGAAAGGATGGTTTCTTTTCCATTCAAATGAAGCTTATTTTGCATTTTTCTTCAAGTTATGGCATTTCAAAGGGCAACTTTTTTTTTACTGCATTTGCAATTTTAAAAGTTGCAGCTGATAGACTGTTTTTACCTTATTTTGTCACACCTGAAATGCAACCTATGACTGTCACCGAATAACCTGTGAATGACTAATGAAACGAATGTAGATGAAAGCCCAATCCTGATGAACTGTTTTCAGAAAAGTTATCTGTCAGATAAGTGTATCAAATACTTCCAATCTCTTGAAGTTGTTGGGGGAAAAAAATGATAAAAAGCAACAGGTAAGTCAGGTCTAAACTGATCACAATTCTCTTTTTCTATCTTGCAAAAAAAAAAAATTAGTCTTACAATAAAAACAAATATTACTGACAAAATAACCACTCAATATAATAGTGTTTAAATTTTATTTATTTATTACTTCATTCATTTATCTACTTATTTGAGTCAGAATCTCACTCTGTCACCCAGGTTGGATTACAGTGGCACAATTATGGCTCACTGCAGCCTCAACCTCCTGGGCTAACACGATCCTTCAGCCTCAGCCTCCTGAGTATCTGGGACTACAGGTGCATGTCACATCTTTTTTGTAGAGACAAGGCCTCACTGTGTTGCCTAGGCTGGTCTCAAATTCCTGGGGTCAAGCCATCTTTCTGCCTCAGCCTCCCAAAGTGCTGGGAGTACAGGCATGAGCTACCTACACCTGGCCTAAATTATTCATATTTTATTATTTTATTTTACTGCATTGGAATCTCACTCTGTCGCCCAGGCTGGAGTTCTGTGGCACACACTCATGGCCACCCCAACATCGACCCGCTGGGCTCCAGCAATCCTTCCGCCTCTGTCTTCCAAGTAGCTGGAACTACAGGTGCGCGCTACCAAGCCCGGCTAATTTTTCGATTTATTGTAGAGATGAGGTCTTGCCAAGTTGCCTAGGCTGGTCTCGATCCCGGGGGCTCAGGCAATCCTCTCACCTCGGCCTCCCAAAGTGCTGGGATGACAGGCTTGAGCCACCAAGCCTGGCCTAAATTATTCATATTTTAAAAAGAAAATAGAGGCTTGAATTTAAACATGTGCTCATCAGAATGATTCTTTCAAGCAAAACAAATGCTTTCAACCTTGCCCTTTCCTGGTAACCCACAGAAGTGGAACTCATGTACCACTCAGATCTTGGCTCAGACTCTTAAATATCACTTCTCCCTACCATGTTCTAAGGCCCCATTCTCTCTCTCCACACACACACACACTTTTTTTTTGAGTCCGGGTCTCACTCTGTCACTCAGGCTGAAGTGCAGTGACACGATCATGGTTCACCATGGCCTCGACCTTCTCCTGGGCTTAGGTGATCCTCCCGCCTCAGCCCCCTAAGTAGCTGGGACTGCAAGGTGCATGCCACTGTGCCTGGCTAATTTTTTTATTTTTTTATAGAGACATGGTCTTGCTATGTTGCTCAGGCTAGTCTCAGACTCCTAGGTTGAAATGATTTTCCCTCCTCGGCCTCCCAAAGTGCTGGGATTACAGGAGTGAGCCACCACACCCAACCAACACACATTTTTCATGTGATTGTGTCTGCTTTGTGGGAGCAGTGATTATGTCTGTTTCGTTCACCAGCATATTCCTAGCGCTTGGCACACAGCAGACGTTCAATATGTTAACGAAGACAAATTATACCAGCATCCCCAAATCTCTTCAGGGTTATGAAGTGCCACCTCTCTTCTGCGACGGGCTTGAAGCCTGGGCTTTCTGAAGGTTTCCTGTTTAGCTGGAGGGCCAGTCACTGCCTGTGTGTGACCCTCCTTCCTGTCAAGTCTCAGTGCTGAAGGAAGGAAGGAGGAATCGTCCGAGGTTGTTTTACAGTGAAACCTGGGTAAATTTCAGGAAATGAAACCTTCAAACGAGCCAGCTTTAACATTTTTTTTTTCCAGTGGGGGAACTCCGGTGCCTGGCACAGAACTTTGGAAACAGAAGGCGTGTAAACATTTAGCTACCAATACCACAAGCTATTGGACTCGATGGGCTTTATTCTTTCAGTGCAGAGCTTCTATGATTTCATGATATCAACATGTCAAACACTGAGATGGTCCAACCTGTTTTCAGTCTTGCTCCCCTTACAGTGGCCCTTGCTCTGAAAAAGGCACCACCGTTCTCCCATTCTGCCAATCTAGGACTTACCGAAATCCATTCCTCTCTTGCGCCCACCCGCAGGTCATCTTTCTCAAAGGGTTTTACTTTCTAGTTAAGTGTTTTTGATCCAATTGCCTTCTCTATCTCTCACTGTCTAGTTCAAGCTTTCATTGTCTTTATTCAGACTAGAGATGAAAAATAAGATCAATTCATCAGAGGACTGTCCCCATGGCGATATTAATTCTGTCACACTTCTGCCCATCTAAGTATAAATGGGTTTCGAAATCAGAACCAATTAACCAGCAAATCACTCAGTAGCTGGGACACTGGATACTTCCATTTGTTTATTTGAGTAATAACCTCAGAGCAACCAGGCTAGAGCATGGACAATTTGCTCCATTTCAATGTCTTGCCAAGAGATACTGACATGAACAACCAGATCAATTATGCTGTAAAATTCACATTTTAGGTTAAAATGGCTAAAACCACTAGCCTGGCAGAATTACTGTTTCATACATATCATCCCAGGCACAGACTCACAAATTGCTACATGCCTGCTCCACAGACTAGATTTGCAAATGTAACCTCTAGCACATTCAAATGCAGCATGTGTTCTATGCGTATTAGCCATATTTTAATGCTAACTTCTGTACTCTTTTCCTGCCATCCCGCTTCCCAGAGTCATGAGTCAATTATTAATGATCAGAAAGTCAAAGAGTCACCGTCAAAAGGAGTCCCAAACAGCCCAATGACTCTACTCCCTCCTCTATCAAGAAGCCCTCCCATCCCAGCAATCATACCAAGCAAATCAGGCTGACTGAGCATGCACACAACGGCAGGAAAGAAAGGCATGGCCAGCAATGACCAAACAAGTCAACCTTCTTTCATCAGGACTTCCTTTTCCCCACCAATCCTCTCACCAGAGAAACATGCCAGCATAGGTGCACCACGCTAAGAGGGGAACTGGTAAGATTTTACCATAGGTTCTGCAAACCCGTGGGTTTGCTAAACCACAGCTAGAAAGCATAATGCAAGCCACACATGTGATAAAATCTTCCAGCAGATACCTTTAAAAAGTAAGAAGAACTTGATGAAATTAATTTTAATATCTTTTACTTAATCCAATATATCTAAAATGTTTCATTTTAACATGTAACCAACATAAAAATTATTAAAATATTTCATATTTGTTGCATGAAGTCGTTGACAAGGGCTGTATATTTTACACTTACTGGCGCATCTCAGTTCAGACTCGCCACATTTTAAGCCACACGAGGCTAAGCAGCCCCACATCAGACGGAAACTCCAAACAAAAACATCCAGCCAAGGGCAAAAGGTTGATTTATTTGCCTTGCAGAAAAATACCAGCAGCTGCATACTACTTCAAGAAAGTGAATACTAAGAAGCTGGATAAAATAACGCATGAAGGCCTGTGAAAGCTACGATGTGTTCTTTGGAAAGGTAATAAAACTTTTAGAAATAAGAAAGAAGGAAGAAGACAATTAACACTGCAATTTTTTTATACAAAATTGGAGTTCCTGATGGTATCTGCAAACTGCATGTTCTATGCAAGGAATAATGATTTCCACAACCTTTCAGAAGGAAGTGATCGTAGCCCTAGGTAACTGGAAAACAAAATGCCAAGACTAGACATAGAACAGAATGTCACGAACAAAAATGTCATGTCAGACTGATGAAGGTAGAATGCAACACAGCCAGGAAAGTCCACAACCTTTAAAACAGCTGATATCCAACATTCTGGAAAACCAGAAATCTCTTGTCACCGACACATCTATAAAAACATATGTAGCTAATAGTGCAGTGAGTACTCTAGGGTATTAAATGTTCCAAATATGACTTCAGAGTCATTAAAAAATTAAATCGCATTCACTATCATTTTACAATAGGTATTTAATTGTATTCTCAATCTTTGAAACTAGAGATTGGTAATGTGTGTTGATGACAATGTTCTACTAACCACAACTGGATTATTAACACTCCCTTCTTTAACTACCATGCCAGGTCTCAGAATTTACTGCTTACCCAGCTTTCTGTTTACCCTACAGAAAGCAGCTGCATTTTATTTCTTACATCCCTTACCCCAACCCCCATCACACACAAACATGCATGCATGTGCACACACGCACACACACACACACATGCGTGTCTCTGTCGTAAAAAAAGACTTCCAACACTGACCCTCCGCCAATATTATGCCCCTGGCTTGAGAGCCATCCGTAGCTAGGAGATTTCGTTTCCCAGGCATACTAGACCAGTTCTAGACACTGGCACTTCTTATTCCATTTGTGCTAATGACAGCGTGTAGTACGTGTTGGGTCATCATTTCTACCATTGCCAGAAACACTTAGCAATGTCTCTTGCCGTTCAAAAGTTTTTAAATTCTGTTATTCCACAAGAGAATCTCTTGTATTTGAGCAAGTACTTCAATGTGTTATGTTGGTCCTTCTGTGCTGGTGATTTCTCTACACTACACATTAACAATTGTAAAATTACAGCCGACTGTCATGTGCCCCGTGGACTCAGTTTGTACACATCCCTGCACGCCAGTCACATTTGGCATATAACCTGACTAATGATTCATATTCTTTATCTTCAATTAAATATAAACAAAAATCTCTCTTAAGGGAACAAATTTGTTTCATGGCTTACAATTTATGAATCAATTTTCTTGTGGAGTTTATCATTTGAAGCTGACTAATAATTATTTTAAGCTGTCCTAAGAAATCAGTTTAAAATATTTTCTGTGAGTATTTAAAAATAATTAATCAACTTTTAGTCATCCTCTAAATTGAGTCTGCCAAATGTTTGTACAATTATTTTTTACATGGTTGCCCAATTGAACAAATTTCATGAATCAAAATTTGTTCTTCTTTTATATACAACCAGATCCTATCAATTTCGAATTCAAATGTATTAATTTATTACAGACTTTTTATAGGGTTATCTATAAAAAGGTTATTGTATAGAATTATTTATGGAAGAACATGATTTTTGAAGGAAAAATTAGCTGTCAACAATAATAAAGTATTGAACAAAAATTTTAAAATGTATCCCTTTCTCATTCAAATGTTTCTTTCATTCATGTTTACTGTGTTTTCATTGTAAGTCAACATTATACATTCTATACATTATAAGTGAACTTGCACACTCTTCTCCAAGTTCAGTTTAGAACTTAGAATATTGTTGATAGCAGTCTCCCCATAGCCCCTGATCAAATGCAGATAGCACGTACCCAAATGCAGATAGCACGTACCCAAATGGATACATTATAGAAGATTATAGACCCAATTGCTTGTTTCATGATTTTAAATTTATCTTGAGGTATACGTGGTATCTTTGTATCTAACTGGCAAGCACACTTATTCTCATTTTGCTTTTTCCAAGTGCTTTATGAAAATGAGCTGCTTTTTTTCCATGGTTAACGTCAAAGACACTCTCTGAATTAATTTCTTTCTGTCATTTTCTCTAACATTTTAATTAAGCTGCTCCATAACCTTCTCAGATTGTGTTCTTTTGGCCACTACAGAAACTGATAAAGATGGTTCCTGTGATTAAAACAAACCATTTTGCATTCCCAGGATCCAAGGCCAATGTAGAAACCAGAACTCAGCTTTCAAATATCTTGGCCATCGTCACCTTAAGTTCTGGACCTTTCCACTGAACTAGATCTCTGCCATCCCCAAACACCATGCCTGAAAAGGGTAACCAATAGATTAACAGATAATTACTTATTCTGAGTCTTATCAAAAGCATTAAGTCGACCTGTTTCTTTGCTTACTACACGGTATATACGCATCACTAATACAAGCATCTATGTATTTAAATTTACATAATAATGGCCTCACTTCTTTGTCCACATGGCACTCTTTTTCATATCCCTAAGGCACTCAGGTAACTGATAGCACTTTTCTCAATTCTAAATATCATTAATAAAGTTTCATGTATACATTAGATGGGTATTGTACTAGAGATTTCTTTTTTCAACTTACTTCTTCATATGCTTCGTATTCAATACCTCCTAACTCTTTTTTTTTTTTTTTTTTTTTTTTTAGTTTGAGTCACTCTTTCGCCCCGACTGGCGTGCACTGGCTGCTCCCGGCCACCGCACCCGCGACCTGCTGGGCTCCGGCGATCCTTATACCTAAGCCTTCCAAGTAAC
>CAUYQG010093455.1:0-10742 GCA_963574415.1 Tarsius wallacei
TACAGGTGCATGCCACCACACCCAGCATTATTTTTTATTTTTTATTTTTTGTAGAGACAAGGTCTTGCTATGTTGCCCAGAGTGGTCTCAAATTCCTGGCCTCAAGCAATCCTCCCTCCTCAGCCTCCCAAAGTGCTAGGATTCCATACATGAGCCACCACACCTAGCCCTCTTCTTTCTCTTTGTCTTTCATGACACTGATGTTTTTGGAGAGTTGAGCTCATTTGTACAAAGTGGATGGACACTTTGGATGGACCCCCCCTCCTCTGGGTGCAGGCCAGTCCCTATACTGGGATGCCTTCCCTCCAGCTCACCTCTCAGGGCCAAGTCCCACTGCCCTCTCCTCTGGGAAGCTTCTCCTGCTGGTTCCTTGTGACCAGGTTGAGGTTAAGCATCTTTGGCAGAAGCCACAGAAGGGATGCTGGTCCTCTCCAGTACATCGTGTACTGGTGTTGGTTCCCAACATTGGTGATGTTTGACTTTGATCATGGGGCAAAGTTGACCGAGTTCCTTTACTTAAAACTGCTGTTTTCAGCTGGGCACGGTGGCTCAAGCCTGTAATTCCAGCCCTTTGGGAGGTCGAGGTGAGAGGATTGCCTGAGCCCAGGGGTTCGAGACCAGCCTGGGCAACTTGGTGAGACCTCATCTCTACAATAAATAGAAAAATTAGCCACACATGGCAACTTGTACCTGTAGTTCCAGCTACTTGGAAGGCTGAGACGGAAGGATCACCTGAGCCCAGCAGGTTGAGGCTGCAGTGGCTGTAAGTGTGCCACTGCACTCCAGCCTGGGCAACAGAGTGAGACTCCAGCTCAAAAAAGAAAAAAAAGGTTCTGTTTTCTTTCCTTTCCACACCCCTGCCCAGATCTGTTTTCTGCCTCTATGGATTTGCCTGGACAATTCATATAACTAGAATCATACAAAATGTGGCCTTTTCTGATTGGCTTCTTTCACTCAGCATCATGTTTTTGAGATTCATCCACATTGTATCGCATGTGTCAGCGCCAGCTCGAGCCCTGGGAACCACAAGGCTGCAGTCCCAGCTACTCAGGAGACTGAGGTGGAAGGATTGCCTGAGGCCAGGAGGTCAAGGCTGCTGTGAGCCATGATTGTGCCACTGCACTCCAGCCTGGGTGACAGAGACCGCTATTCAAAAAAAATTAGAGAGAGAGAAAGGAGCAGTCTGAAGAACTAAGGCTGGCAATTGAATGACTGTCCAGGAGCTGGTATCAGGAATGACCTCTGGCCCTGTCCAGGTGGGCAGACAGCTCAGCCCTAGGGGTTAGGTTGCTCTGCCATGCCCAACTTACGAGTGCAGCTGCCTAACTTCAAGAGGATCAGTGAAGGCTTTCTAGAGGAAAAGTTGAGATTCAGACCCAGATCTCAGTGACTCCAGGCCACATGGAGTATGGGGGCAAGGTAAAGGTTGGACAGAGTAAAAGAAAAAAAGTTTTGTAAGAATGGGTACATACTGAGGCCGGTTGTGGTGGCTCAAGCCTGTAACCCCAGCACTTTGGGTGGCCGAGGTGAGAGAATTGCCTAAGCTCAGGGATTCAAGACCAGCCTGAGCAACATGGCGAGACTTCGTCTCTACAATAAATCAAAAAATTAGCCGGGCGTGGTGGCACTTGCCTGTGGTTCCAGCTATTTGGAAGGCTGAGGCAGAAGGATTGCCTGAGCCCAGCAGGTCCAGGCTGCGGTGGCCGTGAGTGTGCCATTGCACTCCAGCCTAGGCAACAGAGTGAGACTACAACTTAAAAAAAAAAAAAGAATGGGTACATACTGACTCATGGCAACTGTGCCGAGTCAACAGGCTGGGAGGGGGGAGGGGGGAGGCACAGCTCAGGTCCTGCCTCATCCCCATTAACCCAGGAAGAAATCCAAGCCCCCTAGCCCAGCTTTCAGGCCCCTCAGGGGCTGGGCCTGAGCCTCTCTACCCCTGCTAAGGCCCTCATGGTAGTCTTGCGTCCAACCCCATCCATCTGCATCCAGCAGGCCTTGCATTCTCAGTGGCCTTTGCCCGGGCTCTTCCCTCTACTGAGGATACCCACTCAGCAGAAGGATCCTTCTGCTTCCTCCCCAAGCAGGAACTCACAGCAGATGTATCTGCTTCAAAAATGCCTTTCTCAGCTGGGCTCGGTGGCTCAGCCTGTAATCCCGTGCTTTGGGAGGCTGAGGTGAGTGGATTGCCTGAGCCCGCGGGTTCGAGACCCGCCCGGGCAACTTGGCGAGACCTCATCTCTGCAATAAATCAAGAAATCAGCCGAGCGTGGTAGCGTGCGCCTGTAGTTCCAGCTACTTGGAAGGCTGAGGCGGAAGGATCGCTGGAGCCCAGCGGGTCGAGGCTGGGGTGGCCGGGAGCGGCCACTGCACTTCAGTCTGGGCGACAGAGTGAGACTCCAACGCAAAAAAAAAAAAAATGCCTTTCTCCTAGCTAAAGGGAAAGCTGTTTCTCACTCAAACCACTCCTTTGCCCACATTCATGTGTCTATTTAGTAGAAACAGGATCTTGCTCTGTGTCTAGGCTGCAGTGCAGTGGCGCAATCCTCACTGCAGCCTCAAGCTGGGATTACAGGCAGGAGCCACTGCACCCAGTCATGCTGGTCCCTCTTTTTAGCTTATCTTCTCTCCCCTCATACTGTTCCTGGTCACTTCCTAGTCATTCTTCAAGGAAAACCCTCCCTGTCCCCTAGGCTGAGCCTCTCTGCCCTTGAACTCTCTCAGTCCTTCCTTCTCTTTGGCTAAGCCTTGTTCACAAGGGGTTGAGGAGTGTCTGTACCCTGCTTCCCCCACCCCCAAGAATGGAGGCTCCTCAGAGGCCAGGCAGAGGATGAGCCTCTTGAGGGGCCCAGCATCCCCCAGCATGGGAGTGGGCACAAAAGGTGTGACATGGGACAGTTTGGTGACTCAAAAAGTGTCTGGGCCGGTTGTGGTGGCTCACGCCTGTAATCCCAACACTTTGGGAGACTGAGGTGGGAGGATCACTTGAGCCCAGGAGTTCGAGACCAGCCTAGGCAACATAGCGAGACCTCATTTTTACAAAAATCAAAAACTTAAGCAGGCGTGGTGATGTGTGTGTGTCTATAGTCCAAGCTACTCGGAGACTGAGGCAGGAGGATCACCTGAGTCCAGGGAGGTCGGGGCTGCAGTGAGTGGTGATCATGCCACTGCACTCCAGCCTGGGCAACTGAGTGAGGCCTCACCTCAAAAAATAAAAAAGTAGGCCGGGCTCGGTGGCTCAGCCTGTAATCCCGCGCCTTGGGAGGCTGAGGTGAGTGGATTGCCTGAGCCCACGGGTTCGAGACCCGCCTGGGCAGGTGAAACCTCATCTCTACAATAAAATAAAAAAATCAGCCGGGCGTGGTAGCGCGCGCCTGTAGTTCCAGCTACTTGGAAGGCTGAGGCGGAAGGATCGCCGGAGCCCAGCAAGTCGAGGCTGCGGTAGCCGGAAGCAGCCACTGCACTCCAGTCTGGGCGACGAAGTGAGACGCCAACTCAAAAAAAATAAATAAATAAAAATTAAAAATTAAAAAATTAAAAAGTGTCTGAAGGAACTGGGATGACCCACCCAGAAGAACTGTTGCAGGGTCACAAACCACTCTCTCAGTACCATTTTGGGGATCTGTGGGTCTAGAGAAGAATCTGAGGATTGAGGGCCCTTGGGGTAGGCCAGCCCCTCCCTTAGACTATCCGAGAAAAGACTTAATGCTGGAATGGTGCTCTCAAAGGTACTGAGCTCCTCATCACTAGAAGCAACCAAGGGACCTGAACACATTTCACTAGGTGAGAAGTCCAGAGTCTGTAACTCTGCTGATATGCCAGCCCCTGGTCTGTGGAGATAGGACAGCAGTGGTGAAAACACAGGCTGAGGACAGCTAAGGGATGATAGGACTAAAGGAAGAAACACACATCTAGGTCAGGCGCAGTGGCTCATGCCTGTCATCACAGCACTTTGGGAGGCAGAGACAAGGGGATTGCCTGAGTCCAGGGGTTCAAAACCAGCCTGGGCAAATTGGCGAGACCTCGTCTTTACAATAAATCAAAAAATTAGTCAGGTGTGGTGGCTGTGCCTGTTGTTCCAGCTAGTCAGCAGGCTGAGGCAGAAGGATCAGGCTGCGGTGGCCATGAGCATGCCACTGCACTCCAGCCTGGGTGACAGAATAAGACTCAAACTCAAATAATAATAATAATAATAATAATGGAAGAAATACACATCTACACAGCACCCACTCGGCAGAGGGAGGAGTCCCAGCTCCAAGTTCCCGCTGCTGCCCTCCAGCCACAGTGGCAAGCCGGGTCCAAGGTGTCTTGGTCCCCAAGGGACAGGACAGTCAGACTAGCCATTCCCACGGCCCTGCAGCCTGTGGCCACATGGTTCCCAACATGGTGAGGGTGGGCTTGAGTTCGCTCCTCTGCCCCTGCTGGCTGGCTTGGCTGGGGACTGCATTTCTCCTCAGTGAGCTCAGTCCCTGGGGATGCGGGACCTGGGGCCAGGCCAAGACACAGCTGCCGGCCTGCTGACCAAGAACCTGAGAACATGCCCTCGGCCTGTCCTCCTGCAACCGCAGTCCTGCCCTCTGTGCGGAAGCTGGTTCCAGAGCCTCACGCCAGGCAGTAGGCTATGGGAGCCCAGTGGGAGCCAGTAGAGGTGAGGGCTGCTAGTTGCAGGACAAATGTGGGGAGGCTGGACCCCAGGGGCTCTGTGCTGGGCACCCAGCCAGGTCCCCTAGACACTGCTTCCCTGGACCTGCCAATGCCCAAAACTTCCATGACTCCCAGAGTGACACAGCCCCTCTTCACCAATTTTACCTCCCTGTCTCTTTTCCCAGCCTTTGCACAGATTGTTCCCACTGACAGGAACATGCTTCTCTTACCCCAAAGGCCCCTTTCTTCCAACTTTTCACTCTTCAAACCCTTCTTACTTCATTCAGTCATTCAGCAGTTATTAGCCAGGTGCAGTGGCTCTCACCTGCAATCTCAGCACTTTGAGAGGCTAAGGCAGGAGGATCGCTTGAGTCCAGGAGTTTGAGAACAGCCTGGGCAACACAGTGAGACCCTATATCTCATTAAAAAACAAAAAACAACCCAGGTGCAGTGGCTTATGCCTGTAATCCAGCACTTTGGGAGGCAGAGGCAAGAGGATTACTTCAGCTCTGGGGTTCAAGAACACCCTGAGACCAACATGGTGAGACCTCGTCTCTACAATAAATCAAAAAATCAGCTGGGCATGGTGACACATGCCTGTGGTTCCAGTTAATTGGAAGACTGAGGCAGAAGGATCACCTGAGCCCAGCAGGTTGAGGCTGTGGTGGCTGTGAGTGTGCTGCTGCACTCCAGCCTGGGCAACTAAGACTCTGACTCAAAGAAACAAAAACAGGCTGGGCATGATGGCTCACGCCTGTAATCCCAGTACTCTGGGAGGCAGAGGCAAGAGGATTGCCTGAGTCCAGGGGCTCGAGACCAGCCTGGGCAACTTGGCAAGACCTCATTTCTACAATAAATCAAAAAATTAGCTGGGCATAGTGGTGCATACCTGTAGTTCCACCTACTTGGAAGGCTGAAGTGGAAGGATCACCTGAGCCCAGAAGGTCAAAGTTGTGGTGGCTGTAAGTGTGCCACTGTACTCCAGTCTTGGCACCAGAGTGAGACTTCAACTAAAAACTAACAAACACACAAACAAAAACCAAAAATAAAAACGAAAACAAGCTGGACATGATTGCACGCTCTTATAGTCTCAGTTACTCTGGAAGCTGAGGCAGGAGGATCGTTTGAGCCCAGGAGTTCGAGACCAGCCTTGGCAACATAGCAAGACCTTGTTGCTACAAAAATAAAAAGTAGCTGGGCATGGTGGTATGCGCAAGTAGTCCTAGAAAATGGAGACGGAAGAATCACCTGAGCCCAGGAGGCTGAGGCTGTGGTGAGTCGTGATCATGCCACTGCACTCCAGCCTGGGTGACAGAGTGAGACTCTAACTCAAAAAAAAAAACTTATTGGACACATAATTGGTGACCCAAGACAGAGTCAGTTCCTGCCCTGATGAGTGAGACAGACAGGAAACAAGAAGGCAAATAAATAAGAGCCATTGAAACATGTGTGACGGGAGGGAGGGAGTGATTTCAGCATGGGGAGGTCACAACAGACCTAGCTGAGGAGGAGGGGCTTAAAGCTGAGACTTGAAGGAGAGGAAGGGGCCCGAAGGGCAAACAGCCAGGGGCAAGGAGTTCCAGGCAGAAGAAACTGCAAGTGCCAGGTCTAGGGAACAAAAGGGCAGGCGGATGAGAGAATGGTGAGGTGGCCAGCCAGCATGCTAGACGCAGAGGGATGGAGGAGGGGAGGTCAGGAAAGCTGCTGGGGCTGAATCCCAGGGGGCCAAAGGGTCTGAGACTATAGCCCAAGCACAGTGGAAGCCACTGGAGGGTTTTAGCAGGAGAGGCTGATCTGATTTCATTTGTAAATGATCACTCTGGACCTAGAGAGTCCTCCCCAAGGCTTCACAAGGCCTCCTCCAGGCTCCCACAGCCTCCTCTGTCAGTGCTCTGACCCCTCCACGTGGCCTTGCCTGGATGTCCCATCAGATTCCGAGCTCTGTGGGCATCTGTCTTGCTCGGCGCTTAATCCTCAATGTCCAGCATAGAGCCCTTGTGCACAGCAAGTGGAATCACTGTCCAATGAAGGAATGAATCAGAAGCCGGGTGCCCAGGGCCAGCCCCTGAGACTCCCTGAGAGCCCCCTGTCTGGACATGGACACATCCATTCCCCATTAGATCAGGTTCCAGGTCAGAGCCCCTGTGAGGCTTCCCAAGGGAGGAGGTGTGAGAACCGATGGGGAAGGAAGAAAAGTGGAGGGAAAGGAACACTTTTCATTTTTTCCTTTTTTTTTTTTAAAGCAGGGTCTCACTGTGTCACCCAGGCTGGAGTGCAGTGGTGCAATCACAGTCACCACAGTCTCCAACTCTTAGGCTCAAGAGATCTTCCTGCCTCAGCCTTCCAAGTAGCTGGGACTATAGGCACCCAGCACCAAGGCAGACTAATTTTTCTATATCTTGTCTTATTTTGTTGCCCAGGCTGGTCTCAAACTCCTGACCTCAAGTGATCCTCCCACCTTGGCCTCCCAAACTGATGGTATTATGGGTATGAGCCACTGTGCCCGGCTAGAACTCATTTCAATAGAGCACCTGCAGCTATGCAGTTTGGGGAAGGGGAAGAAGGGAGGCCGTTCCCCAATCCTTTTGAGAGTGGCAGTTTCCCTGCCCCAGGACCTTCCTTTGGATCTGACACCTCATCCTCTGTCCTGTCCTCTCAGGCTCTGGGTTCCAAACCATGCCAATCTTGCATTCCGCTGGCCTCACCCTAGACCTCCTGTCCTTTACCTCACCTGTGAACTGTGATGCTTTGATGTCCCCTAACTGCCTGACCTTGCATTCCTGGCCCCTGAAACTTTTCCTCCTTTCTGCAGAGATGGCACTTGTCCCTCCTGCACCAACCACTTCTCCTGTGACTTCAGAGAAGGGCAGCTCTTCCCCTGGGCTTTCCTTACCTCCTCCCTTGGCCATAGGTTGAGGTCTCCCTTCCATGGGAAAATGAAATCTGCCAGATGCAGTGGCTCACGCCTGTAATCCCAGCACTTTGGGCAGCAGAGGTGAGAGGATTGCCTGAGCCCAGGGTTTCAAGACCAGCCTGTGCAACTTGGTGAGACTTTATCTCCATGATAAGTAAGAAAATTAGCCTGGTATGGTGGCATGCACCTGCACTTTCAGCTAATTGGGATGCTGAGGCAGAAGGATCACCTGAGCCCAGCAGATCAAAGCTGGGGTAGCCATGATCGTGTCACTGCACTCCAGCCTGGGTGACAGAGTAAAACTCCAACTCAAGAGAAAAAAAAAACACAAGAAAAACAAAATCCACAGCGAATGCTCATTTCACACCTGCCTGGTTCAAGCTCCTGTCACCTGTCCCTTCTGTGCGTCTCCCCCCACCTCTGACTCCATTCTTCCCTTCTTCACTCTGCTCTGCATCCCATTATAGATGTTCTTTTTTTTTTTAAGTTGGAGTCTCACTCTGTCGCCCAGACTGGAGTGCAGTGGCACGCTCCCGGTAATCTGCTGGACTCAGGCGATCCTTCCGCCTCAGCCTTCCAAGCTGAGCCTGCCTTAAAGATGTTCTTGATCTCTGGCTTCCAGGTGTGTTTGACCAATTGGAGGCCTGGCAGAAGAAGAAGTTGGAGGAAAATGAGGATGACAAGAATACTCTTGGATAGTTTCTTGTGGGGTCGCCTCAGCTGACTGTGTCCCTTGACCAAAGGTCCCGTCCACACAACTCTCTCCCTGGGCTCTGCTTGCCCCATGAACAGCTTCCAGAGATGGTAACAGCGCTCCGGGAGTGTTTGTCCTGTGTGCTGCCCCAACCCATGTTAGTATCCCCAAACCCTGCCCATCCCACTGAATGGTATATAGTCCCTGTAGTAAACCTGCCTCAAATTACCCTGTTTGAATGTGTCAGTTGTTTCTCCCAAGTCCCCAGCAGGGTCTCCATCTTCCACTCCCCATCTTTGCTTAACTTTCCTCAGGGCATCCAATCCTTCTGTCCTCAGCCTCCACTCCCCGCTTTCTTCCCTCACGACTTTGGGATCATCACATTCGCCTGATTTGCCTCCTACCTCTGTGGCCTCTCTCTTAGATATTAGGAACCCTGAGGGCTCAGTCTAAGTCTTATTCTCTCACTTTGGTATGTCAGCCATTTTTAGCTTTTATTTTAGTTTATTTCAGAGTCAGGGTCTTGCTCTGTCACCCAGGCTGGAGTGCCATGGTTTGATGATAGCTCACTGCAGCCTCAAACTCCTGGACTCAAGCAATCCTCCCACCTCAGCCTCTCAAAGCACTAGGATTACAGGGGTGAGTCACCATTTCTGGCCTCTCAGCAGCTTTTGAGGCCAGGAACTACGACTCTGCTCCTTGAGACTACTCTCTCCTCTGTTGCTGGATCACCACATTCGCCTGATTTGCTTCCTACCTCTGTGGCCTCTCTTTTAGATGTTAGGAACCCTGAGGGCTCAGTCTCAGTCTTATTCTCCACTCTGTTCCGGGGAGACTTCACCCTCTCTCTCAGTTTCAGTATCTCCCTACTCCACACACGGATGCTTCCTGGGTCATCTATGTCTTTGGCCTATAAGATACCAATACGTCCCTGCCCAAGGGTCCAGCACACTCAAATGGAACATGTCCCAAGCCTGCCTCCGTATTTTCCCTGCATATCAGCTTCTCCTCCAGTGCCTGGAACACGCCCATTCTCCTTTCAAGGCTTCCCCATCCTCGGTCTTCTCTTCCCCTCGCCCCTCAGTTCAGTCCTGTCACCAGCCCGCAAGTAATGCTCCAAACAAACACGGAT
The DNA here is from genome assembly GCA_963574415.1 of Tarsius wallacei. Classification (NCBI taxonomy): domain Eukaryota; kingdom Metazoa; phylum Chordata; class Mammalia; order Primates; family Tarsiidae; genus Tarsius; species Tarsius wallacei. The sequence goes on from CAUYQG010093455.1 coordinate 9,385, forward strand.
CTGTCCGACATCCTCCTTGTTGGACACCTGAATCCCCGGGCAATCCCCGGTCTTTCTATCCTAAACTTTCTTCCCAGTCTCATGGAAATGCTAAATCACCAGTGCGGGGAGGCTTCCGTGGGTCGGGTCGGAGCACAACTTTGCAAGATTCAGCTTCAAGACCACCTCCTCCAGGGAGCCTTCCCGTCCTCCCCCCAAGTAAGTGCCCCTCCCCAGTTCCTCACTCCACCCGGGCCTGACCACACACTGCTGGAAGTGTCTGCCTGACCCTGCCTCCCTTGCTTCTCCTAGAGCTGGTGGCAGGGACAAATGAGTGAATGAATAAATGGATGGATGAATGAATGAAGAGTGAATGGTGCAAAGGGGTCTCCGGGCAGGGAGAGGGAGAGGCCGATCCTGGGAGGAGCCCCAGCCAGAGCTCTCGAGGTCCCGGCTCCCGCCCGAAGTGTATGCGCGCGCCAAGACTCTGGGCCAGAAGAAAGAAGCGCCTGGATTGGCTCAAATTGGGAGAGGCGGGCCTAAACCGAGGCGCGAACTTCTATTGGTTTATTTCTCAGGGTTCTGCCCAATCAACGCGACCACTCCCGCCCCCCCACCTCTCCCCCGCCTGCAGACGCGGAGGCGGAAGACGGCGCCTTCTCGTTACCCTAGCAACCGTCAGCGGACCCCTGTCGCCCGGGCAACTGTCCCAGGCCTCCCGTCAGCCTTTGCCAGGGCCCCTCCGGTCACCTAGGCAACTACTACCCGTTCCGGTCAACCACCAACCCTTCCCCCGTCACCCTAGCAACCGTCGCCAGCCCCACCGCCCCCTGGACGCCGTGCGCATCCTGTCCACAGGCCTCCTCGCCCCGAACCTCCACCCTAGGCTTCGAGGTCCCGGACTCCTGGTCTCAGGGGCCCCTCCTCCTCCCGCCTGTCTCCTCGTCTCCAGGGAGCATGTCTCCCACCCTAGCAGGGGGTCCCAGGGTGGGCCGGTGTCCTGGGGGTCCCTGCTCCGTCGGGGCTGGGGGGCTGCTCGGGGCTGGGGCCGCGCGCAGACCCCCGCCGGGCTCGGCGCTCGCACTCTTGCGTGGGACTGTCCAGCCGCCACAGGGAGCTCTTCAAAATGCAAACCATGTCCCTCCCCTGCTGAAAACCCTCCCATGGCTCCCCTTGAGAATCGAATCCAAACTCCTCGCGGCCCCTGACGGTCTGGCTGTGACCGCTTCTTCTCCCGGGGCCTCCGATCTCACCCGGCCTCAACCAGCGGCTACTCCCACCTCGGACCTTCCTATTAACCACTTCCCACTCCCCCCAAAAGTGCGTCTCCCACCTGTGACTCCTCAGGGGTACCCTACCTGACCCTTGTCACAAGCTGG
>CAUYQG010093461.1:0-11531 GCA_963574415.1 Tarsius wallacei
TAAATCAAAAAATCAGCCGGGCATGGTAGCGTGTGCCTGTAATTCCGGCTACTCGGAAGGCTGAGGTGGAAGGATCGCCGGAGCCCAGCAGGTCGAGGCTGCGGTGGCCGGGAGCGGCCACTGCACTCCAGTCTGGGCGATAGAGTGAGACTCCAACTCAAAAAAAAAAAAAAAGAAACGGTAGCTGTTACTATTCTTAATGTGTATTTTAATGGAAATATAGACAAAAGGATTCCTGGAATGTTTCTTCATTACAGTGACTTCCGAGAAGTCTTCAATAAATGTTACTTTCTTATGCAGTAATATAGAAAAGACTCAGGTTCCACTACAGAATAATAATAGAATTTTCATATGTTCTCAGGTGATGAGTAGCTGAATAAAACTTATAATGTTCACAATAATTTTAATTAGCTTAATGTGGCAACCCCACATGTAACAAAAGAGAAATCTGAGTTAGGCAATCATTTAACTGCTATACAAAGATATCCTGAAAAGGGGCCAAACTGCCAGTAAGGAGAGAGTGATTAAAGAGTTGTTCCTAACACTAGTACCATCTTATTGCTGATAACAGCAAAACAGCATGTGCCCTAAAAGTTGACAAACTAAGATTCTGCCAGATCAAGGAAAGTAAGGAAATTACCAAAATACCTTGGGATGAAGTTGGAAGATGACTTTCTTTTCAAAGTTTTAATACTTTAACAGTGAATTTAGTAATTAATTATTTTAATTAATAATTTATTAGTAATAAATTTAATGTAGTTAATCATAAAAGTAATTTGATGTATCTAGATCCACTTTTTAAAAATTTGTTCTCCTAGCACTGCATGAGATATTTCCCAGTTACTTTTGTTGGAAGTATTCTTAGATTGGTAAGATAATTCATTTGGATAGAATGAAAATTTTGGTCTGGTCACTCAAATGTTCTATATGACTTTAAAAATAATTCATCTTATGACCTTTATTCTCTGCCATAACCCTTAAGTGCAAAGGCTGTCAGCCCATTTCACCTGATTTGTGATATAATTTAGATTTGTATATGCAATTTAAATTTTAAAATATATGTTAATATGTTTTTAATTATCTTGATTTCAAGAGAAATGACAGTAACCTTACTCATCATAGATTTTAAAAAATAAATTTGTCAATTTTACTAACAAAGATAAATTATGAAAAATGAGATGAATACCATTAACAGAAATACTTGTCATTGTCTATAGAGACTTATTTTGGGATAAAATTAATTTTTTTACATGGTTAACATATTTGTCATCTGGAGACATCTCAAACTTAAGTTCTTGTCAATATTTAAATATTTCTAGCCGGGCTCCGAGACTCAGCCTGTAATCCCGCGCCTTGGGAGGCTCAGGTGAGTGGATTGCCTGAGCCCGCGGGTTCGAGACCCGCCTGGGCAACTTGGCGAGACCTCATCTCTACAATAAATCAAAAAATTAGCTGGGCGTGGTAGTGCACACCTAGTTTCAGCTACTTGGAAGGCTGAGGCGGAAGGATCGCTGGAGTCCAGCAGGTCGAGGTTGCAGTAGCCGGGAGCGGCCACTGTACTCCAGTCTGGGTGAGACTCCAACTCAAAAAAAACCCCCCCAAAAATAAATATTTCTTCACTGTATACTGAATACAGGACTCCAGCACTTATCATGTTGCAATAGACAAGGCCTTGATTTATGCAAGGATATTCATTTTTAAAATATATGCATATATATATAATGCTTATATATATTAAAAATGCTTATATATATTTTTAAATGCTTATATATGTATTTTAAAATGTATATATAAGCAAAAGTAAATTTCAACAGTTATGAGACCCAAAATTTGACTTGATTTGACTTATTTATTTAAGAATTCATTTTTAACTTGTTTAAGTGCTGTAAGAACCAAAGCAGTGATGATATAGATAGAACTAGCCTAGATGAGATTATAGCAGTTTTTAATTTACTCTAGTTTTTTGTTTTTGTTTTTTTAATCTGCAACACTGACACTTCACGGATCTCTAAACATTTGCAGAAAATTTTTAATTGCCCTTAGTAAAAATGAAGTCATTTTTTTTCCTCCACATCTCACTTAGTGGCATCACAGTTCTTTTGTTTATTTGTTAAAGTAAGATTTATTGAGAGGACAGTAAAGTTCCCACAGTGGTAGGGGACCCGAGGGAGTTGCCCAGCATCACAGTTTGCTTAGTAATAAAGGTCAGATGTCTACCTCCCTCATGGGGAAAAGTGATAAAAGCAATTCGTAACTTGGGATATCGAAGTGAGGGAATTTTTTTTGGTAAGCATGATTAACGTACAAAAAGGTATTAGCCCAGCACATGCCCCCCCCCAACACACATACACAGAGAAAGAGGGAGAGAGACACGCCACACCCCCCCCCCACGCACACACAGAGAAAGAGGGAGAGAGAGACATCCAATAAATGTTAGTTATTAACACTAATAAATAAATAGTAACTATCATAGTTGTTATATACCAGTGTCCCCATTTTAGACTGTTCTTAGAAGGTAAAGTCCTTGACGTATTAGTACTTTTATCTTTTTTTTATTTTTATTTTTTGAGTTGGAGTCTCACTCCATCGCCCAGACTGGAGTTACATGGCATGCTCACGGCCACCCCAGCGTCCACTCCAGCGTCCATCTGCTAGGCTCCACGATCCTTCCGCCTCCGCCTTCCAGGTTGCTCCAACTGCGGGCGCGGGCTACTATGCCGGCTAATTTTTGATTTATTGTAAAGATGCGGTCTCGCCAAGTTGCCCAGGCTGTTCTCCAACCCTTGGGCCCAGGCAATCCCCTCACCTCAGCCTCCCAAAGTGCTGGGATTACAGACTTGAGCCACCTTGCCTGGCCAGTACTTTTATCTTTAGCATATCAAATAGTGTCCAACATATAGCAATACTCAGTAATTATCTCTTAATTTATATACAATAATCACAGTCATCAGACATCTTTTAGTTATTTTCTGCAATAACTGTTGTTATAGTGGAATAAATTGATCCATATAACATCTGCATCCACTGGAAGATATGCCTAAAATGTAGACTAGGCCTTACCCCCACACTTAGTAGGAATCTCCCAGGGTCCCATGGATTTGTATTTGAATAAGTTTCACAAATGAATCTTATGCACACTTTTATTTGGTAACCAATGTTCAAAAGGTCTTCCTAATCTCCGGGTTGTCTCTGCTTTTATCCATTGTCAAAAGTATGTCTCCAAAATACTACTGGTACCCACGCACAAACCTTAAATATTTACCCAATTACCTATGAACCAAAATAAAATTATTTGCCCGAAAAATCACAGTCTTAGGAAATCTGGTTCCAGTTTAACTTTATAGTATAAACCACAGTTTTTCTAATCCAGCTAACAGTTGGTTTTAATAATTTTACTCACCCTGTCATACATTTTCATGCGCTTATGCCTTGGCTTATACCAGTTTCTCTTGTACCCTAAGTACTCTCCACCTCCCTTTCCTTCCCGTCCCTTCCCCTCTTCTAAGTGTCCTTTTTCTTTTCCCCTCTTGTAATTCTTCTCTCAAGCTTAATGAGTCTTCATTTCAGCAATTTATTAGAATCACCCACGGATCTTTAAAAGATACTAATGCCCTGGCCCCTTCTCAGATGAATGGTGTCTAGTGTAAAACTCCAGGTATAACTTATATCTTACTTTATCTTAGCCACATTTTTGGAACTTGAAAACACATATCCCTTCTCCCACTCACATATGGGCCTTTATTATTCCTTGTATCTTCTCTACTGACCTTAAACTATTCCTACACTGCTAATATTATTTGCAAAGCACAGATTCTTAATAAACACATACTTTTGGAACAAATATAGGAGTTTTCACATTTTTAGGAGTAGAAAAAGTTGTTAATATAGGACTTTCTAGGTAAAAATTATTTTTTTCATATCCAGATTTTAAAAGTAACTTTTACTTCAGTTTGCGCTATAAAGGGAAGAACAATTTAGTATTTTAAGCAAAGAAAAGAAATTATCAATAGAAGCAATTAAAAAAATGTGAACTAGGTATTGCTATTCTGGAATTTGTTCCCTTTCTCCTCTATCTACTGTTCTTTCACATGAGTAATTAATCAACTATTTCAAAATCACCTTCCACTCAGGGCATAAGAGAAAAACATTACATTTAGCACTAAAATTCTCAGGGATCCAAGTTTTAACTACCCTCATAAAAATATTAAAATAAAAAGTGAAAAAAAAAGACAAGCAGTTCTGCAGATTTTTAAACAATTCTGTGTATCTGATGACTCTAAATATCTGGAGGTTTGACTTCATGTAGGGAAAGCATATAGATGACTGCATTTTTCTCTGTTCATAAAAATCATGGTGTATTATATAAACAGCCACTAGCACTTAATGGAGGTTGCCTCTATTATAGACTCTGTATTAGTAGCTGTGCTTGACTTTTGTGAATTTTATGGTATTCCATATGCTATGGAAATCATGTTAATTTATTTTAAAATATACATTATATTGGTCTAGGGACAATTTCAAATAATATTCATAAAATAAGAATGGGTTAGACAAGTATCATTGCATTAGACTGATGTCTCAGATGGAGCAAATTGACTAATTTCATTATTTTAGAAAATATGTTAGAATTTGGGTGCTTGTGGTTCTTCACCAAGAGCTTGGTTTACAAAATAGTTAATATCGGGGACTGTCTCTATAATGGCCTTCACCTTGACTCTCAGCCATTTCAGCACAGACGCCATCAAATGAGTCCAGATGTAGGCTTTTAATATAAAAACAAAGAGTGAATGTCTAATGAAATGTGTGCTGAGTAAGCTGTTAAGATCCTTTAGGTTAAGCCCAAATTTTATCCTTTACAGTTAAAGGTGTTTTAATGATATAATTTTATATTTGTAGTCTTAATTTTTAGTCAAGTAAAATCTTCTCAAAAGAACAAAATGAAGTGAATTTTCCTAATGCTAGGCCATTTTAGCAGTGGCCATTTATAAATTATACTTTTTAAAGTTGAATTTTGTTTATTTTATGTTGCAACAGTTTGAGATATAGATTCCAATTCAATTACTTTAGTCAAGAACTATAAGAAAACAAAATGGTCAGAGACTGGGATAAATGATCAGGAAAACTAGAGTTGCGTGTTTAGTCCATCTTTTGATACATTTTTTCCCTTGTTTTTAAAAATGTATTTTTTTGTTACATTTTCCCATTATGTTAAGATTGTTCAAATTTTAAAAATTGAAATTTATGATAAAATCAGAACTCCCTCTTGGACTCAATCTATAGGTCCTTCTGCTGAAGCTACCCCCCCCCCCTGCCGCCCCCAGGCTGTTTATCCAGAGGGAGTAGCAGTTCTCCTGGTATTAGCACCCTAAGTTAGGAGAGTCTGGGTAGAAGGCTCAATTTCTCATACTGTGAGAAAGACTCTCCTAGCCTATTATATATGGATGAAGCGGGTCTATAAAATAGGTTATCTCAGTCATCTTGATGCTCAGGAGACAGTCAAGAGTTTCCCTTCTCAACTCTAAAAGCATAGGCATCCGTGGCTTTGGCCACAGTTCCAGCTTTTATTGACTGACTTAAAGGAACTTAGGCACAGAGAAGACAGGAAACTGAGTTCCTGTATCCTGAAATGAAGAAAAAACAAGCAATAACTTCTGTTTTTACAGATGACCACTTCATCTTCTCCAACCTCATGTTCAGGATCATTTTATTAGAGTGCACTTAATTTTCCTTTCAATTAATAACACAAAAATGGTCAGAAAGTGATTTGCCTTGGAAAGCCAGAAATTCAGTGAGCTCTTCCACGCTAAGAAACTTGCATAATCATCTCTTTGTTCCTTTTATTTCTCTTAACAGCTCTGGGGTGGGAGAGGGTAAACCTATGAGGAAGCTGAGGGCTCTACAGGTTAATAATTTGTCTGTGATTGTAGAACTAGTGTTAGCCAACCCAAGATTGCAATAGAGATCTGTTTAATTTCAACTTTAATTTTTTTCTATTAGATTTTACTATCTCTAATCATTTTATTTTTCTTACAAATCATTTATTTTAAAGTATAACAGATCATATTGACCTGTTTTATTGTTTATATCTGACCTAATTTGTATAAAAGAGAAAACACTATTAAGTTGAGATTCATTTCTAATCATGTCTATATATACAGCTGAAGGAAAATTTCTTAATGGCTATTATAGCAAAATTGGATATTTAAAACCTATGTCAGAGTAGGATGTAAGCAATTTGAATTCTACTGTTTGGAAATACCCAGTTAGTAACATTCCAGGGTCTGAAGACAAAACTGAGCTAAGTACTTTTGAAAATAATTTTCTGCTATTCAGCCATTAAGTTTGAAAGTAAAGAAAACATAGTAATGATCAGAGCTGTTAGCTTTAATGTAATTGCAACATGTTCTTTTTTTTTTTAATGTGATTTGCATACTTAGAGTGTAATTTATCCCCCAGGTTGGAAAACTTTTGAAAAGGAATGAGGGAATGGTACATGCAAAGAAGATACTGAATGGTATTTCTAAATCAGGACTGTTTGGAGAAAACCACAACGTATGATCACTCTATGCCAAGTCCACTGTCTTCTCTTTATATTGCTGTTCTGTTGCTTATAGAATACCAGAAATAGTTGTGAGACATATTTCATTCTTAAATCCACATCTATCTCTATGGATTATTTCCTTCTCATTATTATCTTTGTTTTTTCTTCCAGAAAGCCATATTGTAACATGGTGAGAGCCATTCAAAAATGGCAGCAAATGGCACTTTCATTTCTGTTTCTCTCTTTCTCTCGTTCTTTCTCTCTCTCTTCTCTCTCTCTCTCTCTCTCTCTCTCTCTCTCTCTCTCTCTCTTTTTCTCAGATTACTTGCTGGTAACACACTGAAAATAGAAATATAAGAATATCCTTGGCACATCTTTTTTAAAGATCTATAAATGGAACATTTCTGGATTTATTCTATAGAATAAAAAAGTTTCCTTTTCCAAATGTCTAACAGACTATCACTTTCCAGAAACAAATTTCAAGGATAAATTTTTTTTTAATCCTCATAGTTAATAATATGAAGATCTTTGTTTCAGCTTCATTGGAAACAAGATGAGAGAGAGCTTATTCAAAATTCACATTGATCTCTCTTCAAAATATGCCCTGAAAGAGAAAATGATTTCTCTTTTTCTAATGTATGTTTTATTTGGTTAAAAAAAAAAAAAGTCTTATCATCTTAATAGTAAGGCCTCCAGTCTTCTTGAAAACTTTTGTTCCTACATCAGGTTGTTAAGAAATATCATATTCAATTGTGAAGATTATGTATGTCCCATGGTTGGTATCAAGTTTTGGGGAGGAAATAACTTGAAGGAGATAAGCCATATAGTCATTGAGTTCAGATTTTACTAATTAATGTTGCTACTTAAGGAAAAACAATCACAAATTTCTACTCCTTTTTCTATGTTCACCCTCTAATTTAAGGTTCAGAATATTTGGAAAAGCCAGGAACTTTATAATTGCATGAATGTAACTGGTAGTTATAAGCACTTATAACTAAAACATGATAAAACCATAATATTTTGGAACCAATGAACAGCATGAAAAATTAGAGAAAGGGCCACCAGAGATTAAAAAACAACTCAGAGAATATGACAGCCCAGTTTCAGTTAGAAGAAAGATCCAGGGTAGACTAGAAGCTTAAAAGTATATTAGATTTTAATTAGCCTGGTGCATTTGATCACAAGTGTCCCAATTTTGTCATCATATGGTATCCCAGTTTTAGTCTGATACGCATCCTCATTCCACCAACTCAATACATTTTATTTGCTTCAGCTATAATTATTGTTCCATAAATATTGCTTTCTCTTATAATCATTTTGTGGCATCTGATCACATGTATATTTCAAACTACTTAACATCAACTACTAGTTTCTCCAGTCTTATCATTCAAACTCTGTAGTTCCCAAATAAATATTCGTAGTTTCTATTATCTCTGATACATGAAATGCACAATTGTCATTTCATTCATTCACCTAGTCATAGAGCATCTATTTTGAAACTACAAGGACCAGAGAGAAAGTGAACAAATCAGATCCAACCCCTGCCCTCAATCAGTCTAAAATATTCCATTACATGTTTACTTTCTCACACTACATTAAACACTCTTGTGTTCCTGTAGCATCCTGTGTGTGGTAGGCAGATTAATGACTCCTGAAGGTGTCTACCTCCTAATCTCTGGAATTTGTGATTGTGTTATTTTACACAGCAAAAGGGACTTTGCAGATGTGATTAAGGTTATGAACTTGAGATGGGGAGTTTATACTGGATAATTCAGTTGGACCAATCTGAGAGATCTTAAAAAGAGAAAAGCTCTTCCTGGGGCAGTCAGATAGAGAGAGAGGGAGATGTGACTATAGAAGAGACATTGCAGCTGGGCTTGGTGGCTCAGCCTGTAATCCCGCACTTTGGGAGGCCGAGGAGAGTAGATTGCCTGAGCCCGCAGGTTTGAGACCCGCCTGGGCAACTTGGCGAGATCTCATCTCTACAATAAATCAAAAATCAGCCGGGCGTGGTAGCGCACGCCTGTAGTTCCAGCTACTTGGAAGGCTGAGCGGAAGGATTGCCGGAGCCCAGCAGGTCGAGGCTGCGGTGGCCCAGAGCGGCCACTGCACTCCAGTCTGGGCCACAGAGTGAGACTCCAATAAAAAAAAAAAAAAAAAAAAAAAAGAAGAGACATTGCTGCCAGAGAATAATTTAATGTCTTGTTGTTGGTTCTGAGATATAGTGGGCCATGTGCAAGAACTGGACAGAGTGACCAGCCCCCAACTGACAGCTGGAAAGGAAATAGAGACTTAGTTCTCTACATGGAACTACATTCTGCCCATTCGTGCTGAATGAGTAAAGAAACAGAGTCTCCTCTTGAAATTATAGAAAGGAACACAGCACGGTCATCACCTTGATTTTGTCCAGTGAGAGTCATTGGATTTCAGGCCTATAGAACTGTAAGGCAATACATTATGCTATTTTAAGCCTCTATAATTGTGGTAACATGTGTATTAAATATATATAATAAACATGGCAGCAATATAAAATAATGTAATGTGCATATCTCTATTTTAACTCATAAGGTTATATTAAAATCTGTTTAGTTGCCCCAATCCTGTACTAGCTACTTAAGTACAATGATGACAAATAGTTTTGTAACATCAGTGTGGGCAAATGGTGATAACTTAGAGCAGAACTTTGGAGTAAAGTTCTAATAAAAATAGAAAACTGAATTCTGGTAAGGTATATACACAAAGAGCGGTGTTTAAATAAAAGTGGATTTTTCATTTTACTTAAATTCAGTATAAAACCAGGCCAATGAAAATTGTGTTTAACAAGCAATATAAGCAGTGGAAATTCTAAGATAAAAGACTGAAGAAATACACAGTTATTGACAGTCAGATTAATGCAGACCAACAGATAGGATAACATTCACTAGGGTAGGTTTTATGAAGCACAGGTGTCAGGATACCTTTGTGTGGCAAAGCTATGTAGGTAGAGCAGGGGCAGGACAATGCAGCATTAAGATGTCAGATAGGAGGAAAGAGCCTGATGCTCATTAGGGTGAGAAGTCTGGAGGACAGAAAACACAAGGCAAGCCGGGCTCGGTGGCTCAGCATGTAATCCCGCGCCTTGGGAGGCTGAGGTGAGTGGATTGCCTGAGCCCGCGGGTTCGAGACCCGACTGGGCAGGCGAAACCTCATCTCTACAATAAATCAAAAAAAAAATTAGCCGGGCATGGTAGCGCGCACCTGTAATTCCGGCTACTCGGAAGGCTGAGGTGGAAGGATCGCCGGAGCCCAGCAGGTCGAGGCTGCGGTGGCCGGGAGTGGCCACTGCACTCGAGTCTGGGCGATTGAGTGGGACTCCAACTCAAAAAAAAAAAAAAGAAAACACAAAGCAGATGGTTCAAGAACAGATTCAGCAGAGTCTCAAGCCCTAGAGAGCTGTGGCATGTACTGGCCTCCAAGGAGAAGTAAACTGGGGTTTCTAAGAGGATAGTGATGAAAGTGGACTATTTGGTGGTTGCATTTTGAGTTTTGTCTTTGTTCATAAATACAAATAAAAAGAAGTAGTCTTTATGCGTGGGGAAAGACTGTGCAATTCTAAGACAAAATACATCAAAATAAATAAGAAATGGATCAAAAGAGAAATCATCAACACTAGTAGAAGTCATCTCCCAAATAATTGTAAGCTCTTTATAGCAAAGGCAGACATTCAATTTATGACCTTTAAATGATGGCAGAATCAGTATCAAATATTTTCATTAAATATGTGATTATATAAGAGAAGCAATAAAATAATGCATCATTTTCCATATGCTGTATTATTGATATGAGATGTTCACTATAGACAAACATGTGGACAGCTGATTTGTGGTTGCCAGAATCTACAGGAAGGAGTTGATGGAGAGTGACTGCTAATGGGTATATGGTTGTTTTTGTTTATTTATTTATTTTTTTTAAAAACATATTTTTTATTTTAAAATTGTGGTGTACAGTTAAGGGTTAGGTATACAAATATGCATCGTTCAGGCACCTTTTTGATAAGGGGTGTCCCCCCATCCCCAGACAGATATTGACTAACGTTAATCTCACCTCCCTTCCCCTCCCTGTCCCCCCCACCCCATAGTTTCCCACCACTGTCAATCCTTTTCTTATAGTATTACGATAGATGTTCAAGGTCCACTTATGAGTGACAACATGTGATACTCAGATCTTTGTTTCTGTGAGAGATCACTCAGTATTATAAACTCTAGTTCCATACAGGTTGCTGTGAAGTTCATGATTTTGTTCTTTTTTATGGGTATGTAGTATTCCATCATGTGTATGTACCACATTTTTTTAATCCAGTCTTCTTTTGATGGACAGCATGATTGGTTTCAGGTTCTTGCTATTGTGAACAATGCTCCAAGAAACATACATGTGCAGGTATCTTTTTTATAGAGTGATTTGAGTTCTTCAGGGTATATTCCCAGTAGGGTGATTGTGGGGTCATATGGGAGGTTGATATTTAGAGCTTTCAGGAATCACCACGCTGCTTTCCACAGAGGTTGCACAAGTTTGCACTCCCACCAACAGTGTAGAAGTGTTCCCTTTTCACCACATCTTCTCCAGCATGTTATTTTTTGAGTTATTGATAATACCATTCTGACTGGAGTTAGGAGGTATCTCAGTGTAGTTTTAATTTGCATCTCCTTGATGATTAGTGAGGTTGAGCATTTCTTCATGTGTCTGTTGGCTGCTCATATGTCTTCTTTTGAGAAGTGTCTGTTCATATCTCTTGCCCACTTTGTAACGGGTTTGTTCATTTTTTTCTTTTCAGCACGTTTGAGTTCCTTATAGATCCAAGATGTTAGGATCAAGCAGGGAGACAGCCCACAGACTGGGAAAAAGCATTTGCCAACTCCATGTCTGACAAGGGCCTAACATCTTGTTTGTTTATTTATATGTTTGTTTTGGTGGTACAAATGTTCTGTAAGGAGATAGTGATGATGGCTGCACA
>CAUYQG010093462.1:0-11080 GCA_963574415.1 Tarsius wallacei
TAGTCGGGCTCGGTGGCTCAGCCTGTAATCCCACGCCTTGGGAGGCTGAGGTGAGTGGATTGCCTGAGCCCGTGGGTTCGAGACCCGCCTGGGCAACTGGCGAGCCCTCATCTCTACAATAAATCAAAAAATCAGCCGGGCGTGGTAGCGCATGCCTGTAATTCCGGCTACTCGGAAGGCTGAGGCGGAAGGATCCCCGGAGCCCAGCGGGTCGAGGCTGCGGTGGCCGGGAGCGGCCACTGCACTCCAGTCTGGGCGACAGAGCGAGACTCCAACTCAGAAAAAAAAAAAACAGGATCCTGATGTTGGCACTGATTTACTGATATGAGCTCAGTAAGCAAAGATTCTGCAGCTCCTGGTGTTAGGAAGGGCTCCAGCAGTTTGGTTGGTTGGCTGATTGGCTGAAACAGAGACCAAAGCATGGCCTCCTTGAGAGTGGAGGATGGGATTCAGAGGCTTAGGAAGGGAAGCTGGACTGTTAGAGTGGATTTGTCATTTAAGACCTCCTCGCCCACACTGGAAAGGCCCAGGAGACACACATTTCACTGTGATTGTGGAAAGATAAATGTGAAGGGAGTCTGGCATCCTGGAAGAACTGTGATGGCTCGTCTCTGAAAGCCAGGAACCAGAAAACTTCAATGGGAGTGATTCTGGGGTAGCCGGGGCCAATTGGCAGCACTCAACTACCAAAGGCAAGGTGGACATGGCGACCCTGCTGGACAGAGGAGTCAAAGCAGTGATCAGAACAGTCTGACTCATGCAGGCCTGTGGTGCTGGCCATTGATCATGCTGTTACTCCCAGTGAAATAGGCAGGAAGCCTACTAAATTCTTTCTTGATCTGTGTAAGCAGAAAAGTTCGAGGTCAAGTGAACAAAAGTCTATCCCGAATCATAAAGATAGAGTCATGCCTTTCATTCAATTCCCAGACCTGAGCTTGTTGACAAACCAAGAAGCCCTTGAATGAAGGGAGGGCTGGGTACCCTCAAGGAAGGACCCCAGGACATTGCCAAAAATCTACACTGCTTCTCTTTCTCCCAGCCTTCCCCAAAGGGACCTTTTGCCAGGATGACTGTGCACTGGGGGGAAATGAAATAATCCGACCTTTCAGGGACTACCAGATGCTGGTTCTGAGCTGACACTAATTCCTGGAGACCCAGAACTTCACTGTGGCCCACCGCCAGGGCAGGGGCTTATGAAGTTTTAGCTCACATTTATCTTGCAGTGGGCTCAGTGGATCCCCAAGCCAGTCCTCTCCTGATTGCCCCAGTTCTGAAACACATGATTAGAATAGACATACTCAGCAGCTGGCGGAGTCCCACAAAATCTGGCTTCACCCTTGGCTGAGGGACATGGGAGGCCTTTTCATTTTTAGTCAAATCCATCCAGCTCAGCGTCCTTCCTACTGCCCGGGCATAGGCCTAGACACTTCTTTTGCAAGCAGGCTACCCACTAACTCCAGCCATCCCTCCAATGTCCAGGCTTGGAGTGGGCTGTCCACAGCCCGCTGAGGGCCTCCAGCTGCAGTCCTGGGGCCTGTCCTGAGTGAATCACACCGGCATGGGGGAGAAGCAGACCGTCTTCTGGAGGCCTGTGGAGGGTCAGGGGGGTGCATTCCTGGGGACTGACGTAAGAGGGATGGGGAGAGAGTGCTGTACTCTCTATTTAGAGCTCAAGACATCTGTTCCTGGAGAGGGTGGCGCTCACTGACAGCTGGAAGCAGAAGAGTTGTTCTGAGCCAAGGCAGGCAGCAAGGTCTGACCAATCCTCACGCAGTGGGTGTTCCCTGCTGTATGTTCCCCCGCCCCATGCGGGAGCATTCTGGGGAACATGCTGTAGGCTTCCAAGTGCAGGGGCCTAGCAGGAAGTGTGGCGGGTGGGCGGGCAGTGATTCCTGGAATTATGAACAGCCCTCCCGTGCAGCTCTGTACTCTAGCTGCTGTCGTGGTGAGCGTGCCCCCTTGAATTTTCCAGAATTGTCTTTACTGCAAGGATTCGGGGTCATTACACTAACAGGTACACTGAAATTGTTATCAGACTCAATTTGGGGTTAAGGAACGATTATGATGGTGTCTGTAGGATTTGTCTTTTCCCCGTGCTCCTATCCCATTGGCTCCAAGACAAAGCAAGTACTTCCGGAGCAGGACCTAGCTCCTGTCCCGTCCAGGGGTCAGCCTGGCCAGGGAAGCCTCTCCATTGGCTACTTCTGGCAAGCAGGGTCAAACACACAGGTCCCAAAGAGCTAGGACAGCATAAGTGGTCAGGCGGGCCTTTCTGACCTCCTCTGTTTCAAATCCCACCATCACTCAAGACCCAATTCAAAGCTTCCTCTTCCATGAACCCTCCAGCCACAGGCTCTCTCCCTTCTCTCATATCTTTAAACCATATCGTTTTTATTTATTTATTTCACAAACACTGATGCAGCCCTTCCTATGTTCTGGGCACAGTTTTAAGTAACAAGTATTAACTCATTTAACTCTCCTAACAACATCGTAAAATAGATACCATTACTACTTTGGGTTTGAACATGAAGAAGAGGAAGCGCTAACCTTTCTGTTGACCAATTGACTACTTATTGATTAGTGGCCGTTTTAGAAAAAAAAAAGCAACTTTGTTGCCTTAATCCATGTTCTGCTTTAAACAAACAAATGTAAGAAGGAATCGTTAGCACATACTAGAAATAGAGGCTGAGAGCTTCCCTAGGATATGGTATGGACGCTACCTGGTCCTCACTGAGTTTCCTGGGTACCAGGGACAGTGGCAGTTTCGTTGCCATTATAGTCCCAATTGCTAAGCAAATTGTACTCTGATTCAGCGGATGGAATAACTTAAGATAGTTCTCGTTACTTCTTGTTGGATTTACACATTTCACATTGTATGTCGTTGGGAGAGCTTAGCAATCATCTTCTCGTACTGCTCACCAACAGATGAACGGCCGCAGGTCGTGTTGGGGTTATCTGAAGAGTGAGGGGGACCAGCTGTTCTGATTTGCCTGGGACTGAGGGGCTTCTGGGGACCAAGGATCTATCTCACCTCTTTTAGCTACCCTTTTGCACTTTATAGTTTTGTTTTTTGGGTTTTTTTGTTTGTTTGTTTTTTTGTTTTTGAGTTGGAGTCTCATTCTGTCGCCCAGACTGGAGTGCAGTGGCTGCTCCCGGCCACCGCAGCCTCGACATGCTGGGCTCCGGCGATCCTTCCGCCTCAGCCTTCCAAGTAGCTGGAACTACAGGTGCGTGCTACCACGCCCGGCTAGTTTTTTGGTTTATTGTAGAGATGAGGTCTCACCAAGTTGCCCAGGCGGGTCTCGAACCCCCGGGCTCAGGCAATCCACTCACCTCGGCCTCCCAAAGGTGCGGGATTACAGGCTGAGCCACCGAGCCCAGCTTGTATTTATAGTTTTCATTAGTCTTATCATTTCACTATGCCAAGTTAGTCCTTTCTCTCCTATAGTGGAAGCTGCCTGAAGGCAGGAGGCTGCCTCCATCCTCTGGGACCTGCCTCCCAGTGCCCAGCACAGTGGCCAGCATTAGCCAGGTGCTCAGCCAGTGCTGGTGGAATGTGTCTGTGAGGCAGGACTGAGCTCCAGGCGCAGGGCTCTGTCCATCTTGTTCTGTCCAGTTGCAGCAGGAATCAGGGTGGGTGCCATGATGCCCTGGTCACCCGTCCCCTCCCACCCTCCGCAGAATGTTTGCCTCACGGAGGAAGCAGCGCTACTGGCCGTACTCCATGGACTGTACCGGCACGGAGGCCCACATCTCCAGCTGCAAGCTGGGCCCTCAGGTGTCACTGGATCCCATGAAGAACGTCACCTGTGAGAATGGGCTGCCAGCCGTGGTGAGTTGCGTGCCTGGCCAGGTCTTCAGCCCCGACGGACCCTCGAGATTCCGGAAGGCCTACAAGCCAGAGGTAAGGACGAGGCGGGAGGTATGGCCACTTGGCACCCAGAGGGATGGGAAAGGGAGCAGACAGGGACCTCCTGGACACGGTGAGGAGAGCCAGCCTCGGCTGAGGCCATCACCATTGCTGCTTCGCTCTGAGACCCGAGTCCCCTCTGTGGAGGAGAGATTGACACCTAGGGAGGAGAGCACCCCACTATCAATTGTCACCCACTCTTTGTGCACTGTCTGCTGATCCAGCATGAACAGACGATGCAAGGGGGGTGGGACAGGGACCATGTGCTCCTGTATAAGTCTCACCGGAGAATTGGAAACGTGACACAATTCTTAAAAGCACATGAAATCAGTTACACGTGTTTTCAAACATGTTTTGGTTTATTTTACAAGGATAACAGTTTTTAAAAGCTTTCACCAAGGTAGAAAACTTGCCATCATCACATCTAAATCAGCTGTGCATGAGTCACATTACACTTATGTGAACCAGCACCTTTGTGTATATATATTGATATCAGTGTGTGTGTGTGTGTGTCAGAAAGACAGCTTATACATCTGTGTGAGTGTGCATGAGAGAGAGAGAGAGAGAGAATGTGTGTCTGTGTATGTGTGTATGGACTTTAAGAGATGTAGGCTGGGTGCTGTGGCTCACGCCTGTAATCCCAGCACTTTGGGGGCAAGGCAGGAGAATCACTTGAGGCCAGGTGTTCAAGACCAGCCTGGGTAACATAGCAAGACCTCATCTCTATTTAAAAAAAAAATTCGAAAGAAGAGAAAAATGTAGATGCTCACCTTCCCATCTAAATTAACACTTCCATTTCAATGGACTGATTTCTTAGGGCAAGTGTATTTTTCCAACTGTGGTAGGCTTGACCCATCTTCTACAAAAGAGGAAGTGGGCGGGACACAGTGGCTCGAGCTTGTAATCCCAACACTTCGGGAGGCCAAGGTGAGAGGATTGCCTGAGCCTATGGGTTTGAGAACAGCCTAGGCAACTTGGTAAGACCTCATCTCTACAATAAATTTAAAAAATTAGCCGGGCATGGTGACGCGTGCCTGTAGTTCGAGCTACTTGGAAGGCTGAGGAGGAAGGATCGCCTGAGCCCAGCAAGTCGATGCTGGGGTGGCCGTGAGACTGTGTGCCACTGCACTCCAGCGTGGGTGGCGTAGTGAGACTCTAACTCAAAAAAAAGAGAGAAAACACCCTATTCTGTCTTCCCTTGAATAGCTTTTCTTTTTCATGTATCCACCAAAAGGTCTCTGTTATGTGTATGTTCTGGAAGCTACTAAGATCCACGAGTAGGTAGAAGGTGGGAATAGCTTGTGGGAAGAGGGGAGGGAGAGAAGGAGAAGAGAGGTAGCTGATCGCTTCTCAGGAGTGGATTCCCTGTGCCCGTCAAAACTTCTGTACTTTGTAATCATCACCTTGGCGGGGTGAGTTCCAAGTCAGGGGTAAGAGGGAGCAGCGGAGAGAGAACAGCCCAGGGGGGGCAGAGAGTATGTCAGCCAGATTCAAGAACAAGGCAGGAGCAGAAGGGGCAGAGTGGATTGGCCCTCCCCAACCATCCCCTTGTGCTTTCCCTCTCCTCCCTTCCTCTCCTCCCTCCTTCCTTCTGCCCTCCCCAGTCTCCCTACCTTGTCAGCACCTGAAGACCTGCTCTGGAAAGGGTGTGATAACATGGGTAAAAGCCAGTAAACCACACTGGCTGCCCCTCTCCCAGGCTAGGGGGTGTCTTTGGACCAAAGACTGAGCCTTAAGTGAAAGAGTGAAATGCATGCTGGGAGCCCAGCCCTCCTCAACCAGAGGGTGTAAGAGCTACTTGGAGTGACTTCCTGGCACTTCCAGGAGGCAGTTGGCCCTGCCTCCTCAGTCCCCTCGGGGGCCTCCTTCAGGGCACGGAGGTGACCACACCATCATATGTGTAGTTACCTCTGTGCATCCAGGGCATCCAGGGCACCTGGACAGCACCACTTCCTGGTCCTCTGAACATCAGTCCCCCTTGCCCCCCACATACCTTCACTTGCCCCCACTGTGAGTTGATGGCCACATCCTTTCTGCAGCCTCAGCCTGAGCCTCTGAGCTTTCCTCATGTGTCATCCAGAATACCAGATCCTACTGTTTTGGAATTCCTCTACTGTGCGGTTTAAAGCAACAGAATCAAGTTCATACCAAACCAATTAAAACAGGGCTGACATCACATTTTCCCTTGGCTTCTTTCTTCCATCCGAGGCCAGCTGACTCTGCCCGGCCACTGTGGACTGGGGCGAGGTTATTTGACACTCTGCCTTTATTGGGCTTGGGTCCGTGGATGGTCGGTCTGCTCCGTGGGAAGGCAGCTTGGGAAGGAAGGTCAGGGAAGCGGGAAGTCACAGTTCTGCAGAAAACAGAGGCTGGAGCCAACAGTTTTACTCATTTTCTTCTGTTTCTTTAAAAGCTAGACTAAAAGTTCCTGCAGCCACTGGGTGATTTGCACCCACTCCTTCCCCAAGTGCCAGGGTCAGAGCAATCCCTGGGGTTTATAAATCTGGGTGCTGTCCCAGCACCCCTCTCCCCACCCCCACTCCCCCACCACCCCCGCCCCTCCTCCTCCCCACCATGGCCAGTTCCCAGGTGCTGACAGGTGGGGAGACAGGTGTGGCTGGAGAATGGAGACAGGTTCCTCTTTGATGCCTTGGCCCTTGCTTGAAAACACCATCTTCACCCAGGCCTGACTTTCTGAGGCTCCCCTGACACACGTGCACGCATTCATGCATGCATGCAAGTGAGCATGCACACACGTGCACACACACATGTGTATACACACACACGGAAGCTGCTGCAAACCTGTGATCCACCTCCCATCCTATAAGACACAATTCACTGGAGTCAAGAAGCTGGGAGAGAATGTATCCTTCCCCTGTGTAATTCAATAAATCCCAGAAGATTAAGATTAGGATGAAGGCTTCCTGGCTGTCGGTGAGCATTAAGGGTTTTGCAACGGGAATCCTCCCCCGACCCTGAGAATCTCGTGGGGCTGCGTCTTCTGAAGAGTCAGGCCACTTTGAACTTGGAATAAAATCAGGGGGCGGCTGGGTGTGCACCCAGCTCCGGGAAGGTCCGTTTAAGGTTCCCCTCCCTTTGCGACGCCTGGTCTCTGAGTCCTGGCCATAGTAGGGCTGGCTTTCCAGCTCCCTGTCTCCCCATTCTCCTATCTCCTCCCTCTTGCCTCTCATCGAGTTGCACAGCCGATTCATTGCGGTGCAGTCTGCTTAGGACCGTGGAGTCTGCAGGACTAGACTGCTCTGTTATATGCAAGTTTTGATCCTCGCTTATATCCCTGCAGGGTCTGATTATAACCTGTTTGGAATCTACAGACTTTGGGATGCAGGAGCTTCTTTCTAGGGCTCTAAAGTTTGAGGTTCTGGAATGAGAGGGTAGAGGGAGGTGCTGATGGTAGGATCCTTGAGCCAAGCATGAGTTGGGGTGATGAGTGATGAGAGTCCCTGACGGGCTCCCGTGGTCTAGGACCAGAGCTCCACACGAGGACTGAAAAGGGAGCTTGCGCCAGAGTTGGCTCTGTAGAGGAAGCCGCCCACTCCAACACACACACATGCACACCATGTACACACACAGGCATGCACACGTGCACACATCAAGCACAGTTTCAGCTCCCAGACCAAGTGCCCGGGCAGTGGGACGGGGGGAGAAGACAGCGATGGCCCGCTGAATGTGCATCAGCTTCTGCACTCAGCAGGACCGTGTGTCTCTTCAGCAACCCCTGGTGCGACTGAGAGGCGGAGCAAACGTCGGGGAGGGCCGCGTGGAAGTGCTCAAGAACGGAGAATGGGGCACCGTCTGCGACGACAAGTGGGACCTGGTGTCAGCCAGTGTGGTCTGCAGAGAGCTGGGCTTTGGAAGCGCCAAAGAAGCAGTCACCGGCTCCCGGCTGGGGCAAGGTAAGGAATCAGGAGGCCGCGGGGCTTCCTTTCTGCACGGGAAACATGGCACCATGAGCCTGGCCATGCTGGCTGTTAGTACTCAGGCTCTCCTTGCTTTTTCTCTCCCTTCAGTGGCTGGAGAGATTCCCAGACCTCTCCCCAGTCAGTCAGAGTTGGAAGGGGCCTCAGAGAACATGAAGTCCCCATTTTATGGATTTGGAAGCTGAGGCCCACAGAAGGGAGTCAGTGGCCAAGGTGGAAACAACATAAGAGGAGGGACCCTAAACACCTGGAATTATCTTTTGGAGGGCAGGCCCCTTGTAGAACAGGCTTCTCTCACTAGGTAAGTATTCTAAGAACGCACTGGCATCAGTGTACCAGCTGGCATCGTGAGAGGCTGCATTCAGCTTCAGGATTCAGTGAATTTTTTTTAACCAAAAACAGCATGACCACCGTACCCACCCTCCTTATTCTCCTGATCTCATCCTGAGCGACTTTTATTTTGTTTCACCGGATGAAAGAAAGTCCTCACAGGGAAACGTTTTGCCAATGTGGAAGAGGTGAAACAAAAAACAGCAGAAGCACTAAAAGGCATCAAAATGGATGGAGTTCAAAAACTGTTTCGAGCCATGGAAAAAGTATCTCAGTAGATTTATTGCATCAAACGGAGAGTACTTTGAAGGTGACTGAAGTTTAAGCATGCAAGAGTAAATACACAATTTTTTATAAATAAATTCCCGGAGCTTTGGGGTCCCTCCCTGCATCAGCGACCATGAATACTCCAGCGTAGGTCTCCCAACTCCAAACCCCATGCTGTCCACTGCCCCACCGAGAAAGCCAGGATGCCTGGGCCCTCCCTCCAGGAGAGGGCCTCAGAGGTCATCGGGCTCAACCACTCTGGACACAAAAGAACCAAATGTCACCTTCCTTTTCTGCCCTGGTCCGGCCCTGCAAACATTCCCTCTCTGACAGCAAAGAGAGCTACAGGATGGCCCTCTCGGGGATGTCATTAGACACTAATGAGAAAGGCCTGGTTTTTATTAAGTGTTCTGAACTAATCTTTCATGTGAGCAAAGAGCAAAAATGTAGGAGGCTTTCAAGTGGGTCACTTAGTTGAGAGCAGTGTTGTAACCACAAGATGACACAGAACGGATCGCTCCCCCTCCCAACAAGCCCTGAGAAGACCGCTTATTCTTACAAGCCCTAGTCCTTCGGGAAAAGGAATCTGCACCCCAAACAGACTCTGTAACCCAGGGAGTGCCTATCCCTCTCTGGGGAACTGTGGTTTGAGCAAGAGAAGTCATAGTCATATCCTGGAATCTTTTCAGCATTGACCCGCAGGGGCACCACAGAGGCTATGAGCCATTATGGTAGGGAGGTGGGGAGAGAAAGGAGACTGGACAATGGGTGCAGGGTGGGGCGTGCCATCCTGTGAAGAGGGGATGTTTCCATCCTGTCAGACATCGGGCCATCGCGCCACAGAAAGGAATGTGGTGAGGTCATCGTCACAGCCTGGAGGAAATGATAGTCCTTACTTGCCCAGGGCCTGATGCCACATCCAGTGGTTTCCTGTGTGAGATTCCAGAATTCTGGGTCAAGTTCAAGCCCCGGCTCAGTTAAAGAACTTGACGCATCCAAGCTTCTAGAAGTGGAGCTCCTCTCTCGAGTGCCCGTTGCTGGTTCTCTTCTACAGCATGCCCACGCCCCAGCCTGCAGTGTGCCAGCTCTTAAATGGTCCCCTGAGCTTGAAAGGAGGCCCGCTTTCCAGTGGCCTGAAGTGAAGAGAGAATTCTGGAATCATCGATAGTGCTATTGGAAAGCACCTCAGGTCCTCCAGTCCAGCAGATGAGGAGAGCAATCTGAGGTCTCCCCAATAATTGCTGGCATAGAAAGACTGAAACCAAAGTCTCCTAACTCTCAGATATGGGCCACTTTTTTTATACCCACCTTGACTCAGTCCTGTTCACATTTGGAACGTCTCTCTGCCTGCATTCTCCAATGAGTCCAAGCTTCCTGGGCGTGCACCGAAGTTTGGAGTCTGGGCGGACTTTGCATCACATCACGCCACCTGGAAGCCTCCATTGTGCCACACAACACTCCTCCTCCCCTGGCCATGGTGAGCTCCTCAGGGTCCCCTGGGATCTCGAATACTCCTGCAGTCCATTTTGCTGGTTGGCCAACATGGGGGTTTGTGCTCTCCCAAGGCCTAGAGGACAAAGACCACTCATTCTGAGGAATAAACAAGCTGTGGATGACATAAACATTCCATTTATCATGGGCGTGTGCTAAATGACCTAATTATTTCACTGCCCGGAGCAGCCAAAGGTTTCCAAGGGCCTGCAGAACTCTGGGAGAAAGAGGCATTTGGCATTTTTGATGCTGTCCTTGAAAGAACCATTGGATGATTTTTCATCCTCTGCTACTGTGGGCGGGGTCAAGTCCAGTAGGCAGAAAGGGAAAAGTACCACGTTCAATGTCGAGTCACAGAGCAGACAGGGTCAGTCCCTCCATCTTGGCTCCAGCTGAGGGACGGAGTGACCACACCCACAGCCAAGGGGAGTGAAAGGCGACCGAATGGGAGGCGTGCAATGAGTCCTCCTCCTGGCCCAGACACCTACTGGCTCAGTGACCTTGAGCAACCTTCTGGGCCTCAGATTCCTCACCATAACACGAGGTGGCTGGATTCTCAGTGTCTGAAGCTCTGTCTGGCTCCAGCCTCACCAGCATGACTATGAGGCCCTAGGCTCTGCCCTCTGTGCTTCATCGGGACCACAGCTGCCTCCTCTCTGCTCCCCAAGGAATGCCACGTGTGGGAAAGGCCAGTCGTTTTTATCTCTACATCGTCAGTGCCGAATCTGTGCCCAGCACATAGCGCTCCAGAGAGGTTCGTGTTGGGAAGGAGAGAAAGGGAGGAAGTGGGGGGCAAGGGGAGGGAAGGAAGGAAGGAAGGAATGGAGGGAGGGAGGGAGAGAAAAAGAGAGGCAAAGAAGAAAGGAAGGGGTTCCAGTTGAATAAGTAGGGCCAACTGAATGAACACTCGGTGAAGAAGTTCCAACCCTAGACCAGCACTGTCTGACAGAAATGTAACCTGAGCCACATATGTAATTTTGCATTTTCTAGTAGTCACATTAAAAAAGAACACGGGAGCCGGGCTCGGTGGCTCAGCCTGTCATCCCAGCGCCTTGGGAGGCTGAGGTGAGTGGATTGCCTGAGCCCGCGGGTTCGAGACCCGCCTGGGCAACTTGGCGAGACCTCATCTCTACAATAAATCAAA